>CM031567.1:17872832-17897297 GCA_018467065.1 Ephestia elutella
AATCACACTGCAGTCTGTATGATGGTTTTAGTTTTCCAAAGCATTTTGTACCGTTTTCTCTCCACAAACCATAGCGCGTTTTAAAACTGGATAGCGCCATCTATCGGTACTTAGTCAAAGATAATTTCAATCTATTCTATACTATTGAGACTTTTTGTTTGATTGATCGCATTAATCCTGTCGTGTGTATATATTTTTTTTTTAATTATTCTTCTATCTTTAGCACGTTTATCAAACAAAGCAACGTGCCGGTCAGATTCAATTATATGTTATTTTATATTCCTTTGCCCAGATTACCGTCTAAACTCCAAAAGGTTTCTGATGTAAACTTTGAATTTTAATAATTATTCATAATATTCTGAATAGGCGTTCGCCCGTGCAAAATAAAAATGGTACTGATATTATAGAGCACTAGCTTCTACCCGCAGCTTCGCCCGCGGCAAAAAAGGATCGCGATTTAAGAGTTTTGAAACCAACCTACAAATGCTGGAAAAAAAGTAAAAAGACCCATCTTTACCATCCTCGTGCCTCATTTTGTCTAAGCATCCATACTTACTTAATATATAATACTAGCTTTCGCCCGCAGCTTCGCGCGTGTGAATTTCCCACGGGAACAGTGCTTTTTCCCGGGATGACAGGTACC
The DNA here is from genome assembly GCA_018467065.1 of Ephestia elutella. Taxonomy (NCBI): domain Eukaryota; kingdom Metazoa; phylum Arthropoda; class Insecta; order Lepidoptera; family Pyralidae; genus Ephestia; species Ephestia elutella. The sequence continues at coordinate 17,873,476 of CM031567.1, forward strand.
CTATGTCCTTCTCCGTACTTCCAGCTATGTGTATGCGAAATTTCAGGAAGATTGGTTTAGTAGATAAAGCGTGAAGAGGTAACAAACAAACAAACAAATAAACAAACCAACAAACAAACAAACAAGCTAATTATTAAAAAAGAAAAAACACGACTGACAACTTGTGCTTGGCCGAAGGTCGAGCTCCATCTCGTGAGCAGAGAGAGTGACAAGGCCGAAGGCCTAGCCCTTCGTATACATATACATAAATGACCTTCTCATTTCATCTCAAACCCTGATGGCCTGATGGGTGAGCTGCGTACATAAAGCCGAGAGGCGAGGCGAGGCTAAAGCACCTAGCGTGCTGTGCAGGACAATTTTACTTTTGCAGTTTCGAGTATGTTAAAGAAAAGTTTAAGAGGTAAGTAAAAAGTCATCAACGTAGAAGAGTTGTCGGTTTAGACTAGGTGAAGAGCCGAAAGACTATTTTCGCTTTAGCTCTTTGCTATGAAGCTGCAACTCTGCCTTCGGTCTCGCTTGCACCGGCTGGAGGCTCGGACTCAGTATCTCGGTTGAATATTGGGGCTTTGGAAGATGAAATCGGAAGATCGTCCATGTATACGAAGGACTCTGCCTACGGCCTCGCCCCCTTTATGCTCACGAGATCCGTCTCGTGATTATGCTCTGGGCCTTCGGCCCAGCCTGGACGCAGCTCGGGTGGTTGTGTGCCCCTGGTGTACTGAAAAACAAACAAACAAACTAACAAACAAACAAACTAACAAACAAACAAACAAACAAACTCACTTTCGCATTTATAATATTAGTTAGGATAATATATAATATAATATTATAAATGCGAAAGTTTGGATGTGAGTTTGTGAGGATGTTTGTTACTCAATCACGCAAAATCTACTAGACGGATTTCGATGAAAGGTACAGAGGTAGATAATGACCTGAAATAGCGAATAGGCTAAATGGCTAATAGGCTTTTTATCCCGGAAAATATGGTTCCCGTGGGCATGGGATACCAATTTCATATAGTAACGCCATCTATTATATTATTTGACAAAATAGATGGCGCCACAAGTAACAAATAAGAATGATCCAATATTTATCCAGCCTTTTACGGTTGGTTAAAATACATAAATAGTAAAAGGTAAAATATACACAAATAAAAAATATTGCATAAAATATTAAATTAAGCAATTTTTTTACACAAATAGGCTGCCATCTAGCAGCAATATTTACACTGACGGGTTTAGTGCGCAAGGGCCTGGTTTCTATATAAACAAATTTAATTAACTTATTAATTTTGATTTCATGCTGATCAACACTAAACTAATTCGCAGTATTTGTCTTCATTGAAATCACCTAATTAAAGGAGGAATGTAGTGTTCATGTCAAAATGACGTTACGTCAAAGTGACGTTACGTCAGCCTCCCCACTACTTCCATATAAAATGGGCCGTTGCACGGTAGTATGCACGGATACGTCGAGGTGTGCGGACCGCTGCTGAGTGCACAGACTAATGGCACTCTGCTCAAACTTCTATCTATTATGTGTATGAAGGAACATCAGTGAGTTGGTTATGATGTACATTGCGTGCGGAGGCGGGGCGCGAAACATAGCCGTTTGTTTGTTTGTAATAACTTTATTGCACAATAACATAAATAAATCACTAATTACATAAATCCTAAAACTGGCACCGGCGGACTTATCCCATGAAGGGATCTCTTCCAGTCAACCGGTACGAAAAATATATATAAAAATCAAAGGGCAGAGGCTGAGCAAACAATCTGACAATTTTTTTTATAGAATTTAATATATATACTACTACTAAACTAAGATAGATTCGAAAAAGAACGCGAAGAAAACTCAGGTGTGGAGAGGAGAAGCTTATTACATGAGCGCAAGCGGGAATCAGTGTGATGAAAAGTAAAACAATCACGAAGGTAATTAGCCGTACGAGGTACAATATTTTTTTTCCATTACATCTAATTTGTCATTAAATGGCGCTTAGACAAAATGAGGCACGAGGGTGGTAAGGATGGGTCTTTTTACTTTCTTTCCAGCATTGGTAGGTTGGTTTCAAAACTCTTAAATGGCTTTGCTAAGCAAGGGAAATGGTAAAATATCGGTTATTTCGTAGTTTTTAAGGGCTCGCGAGGTCTACTGTTCTCACAGAACCACTAGTCTAGACTTGCACTATACACCTTCGAACGAAGCTAATTTAGAAGCATTTGATTTAGAAATACGATTTCGCATCCTTGTTTTGTTTACAAAACGAGAACACAACACGACGTTACGTTAGTTAGCTTCAGTCAGTCCGCCCTAACGTGTCTCTGGAGCAAGTCGTTTATTTATAAACTCTACACAAATTCATTCCGTAAGAGTTTACGTAAACAAAAAAAAACATTGTCAAAAATAAAAGCACAATGTACTGGCGACTTGTTGGCAGTTTAAAAACTTAATTAAAAATAATAAAAAAGTTAAAGATAAGAATATTAAAAATGGAAGTGGACCGTATTCTTTATATTTTTGGAAGTTTTTCACGCAGAAAACAAGACAAAAGGAAGTCTTTAGGGCAGGGACAGACCTCGATAAGTGCCGACAACAGCCCGTTACGAAGAGAACGTCCAACCAGCCAGTGTTTGAACATAGCACCCAGGACTTCTGCCTACAGAGATGGGAGGAAAGAGGTGCCGAAGGACTGGGAGTGTGGATTGTGTAAGAAGCAGTTGGTGGAGCCGAGAGTGTTGGGGTGCCTTCACAGTTTCTGCACGAGGTGCCTTCAGGGTTTACATCAGGAGGGAGAGGCTGAAGTCTGGAGCGAGGTCGATAGAGGTATGTAAACTTTCTCTATCTTCAAAAAAATCACTTATTTCACCAGTATACCTACTTATACTTCTAAATTAACAATGCTACTTAAAATTAAATGTTGACCGCAATTTAGGGCCTAGATCCTCCTGACCAGTAGCGGATTTAGGGGGGGGCACGTGCCCCCGTGCCCCCCCTCTAAATGATTTTTTGTGTACCTAATGTGGAGGGAGATTCCATGACAATGAATATCAAATTAAGAAATAACAGAAACGTGCCCCCCCCAGACAGCATCAGGCAGGACTAGTGATGTGCCGTTCTTTTTTCGAATCAGCTGGGTAGATATTTAAAATCTAAAATTAGCAAGTACAAGAAGACATAAAATCTTTCTAGGTAGGTAGTTATTTCGTACCACTTGCTTAATACCTATTATGTCCTAAATCTAAACCCTACCTTATGTCAGGTACAGTATGTTTACTTAACGAAAACTTCGAGTTCAGTTTTAGAGTTATTAGAATAACAAACACATGTACTAATCGAAACCTAAACAACTGACTTCCTCATACATTGTTTATAAGCAATAATTATTTATTGAAAGTCTTTCGGCTTCAAAAGCTTAGTTCTATTCTGAAATTAAAGATCAAAGAATCAACAGAAGTATTATTGGTGTTATTAAAATAAAATAAATTAAAAAATATACCTAAATACTATAGTCTATCTGAATATTATAGGCTCTGTCAACCCCGAGATAAAGAGTTGGTTCTAATGTGTATTAAAAATAAGTAGGTATTTACAGGAAATAATTTTTTGACTTACTTTCTATTTAATTTTAGTTATTGATTTGTTTTTATTGTTACCTTTATTTATGGTACACCTTTTCTATAAAAAACGAAGCACTATTAGTGACTATATCTCCTACCTACAATAATATTTTAATGTTAATTCTCTGAGTGGCGATTTTTATGACCATACTCGTAATAATTAAAAGTGTTTATGGTCAGCTAAATAGAATAGGTGTTTGTTTAGAATATGACAAATTAACGACTCTTCATTATTTTATAGTTTTGATATTAAAGATCTAATAAAAGATTACATAACAATAAGCGAAGGCGAGTGTTTATCGTATTTATTAAAAATAATATATAAAATTTTATTAACATTTGCTGGCAAACATCTTTTTTAGATCGAGTCTAAAAAGAATTTAATCACTTATGTTGATTTTTAACAACTATGTATACCAATATTTTCAGTTTTTTTGTGCTCTGAAAAAGTATCCGTAAAATATAGAGAAGGGGTTGGGACGGGGGGAATGTGCTGAAGGGTTAGTTTCCGCTCTCCGTCCATCTATCTGTGTGGTGATATTGTTGTAGCGTATCTCATAAACCTAATTTGGTTGATAAATAATTCAGTTACTATTTAGTTAATACCTCTCTCTCAGCCGAAAGACGTCCACTGCTGGACAAAGGCCTCCCCCAAGGATTTCTTCATGGGGGGATTTTGCCGTAATCGCCACGCTTGGCAGGCGGGTTGGCGATCGCAGTGTGATGGCCTGTGGTGTGGCCCTAGAATAGCACCAACCCATCTCTTCCCGTGGGTGTCGTAAGAGGCGACTAAGGGATTTAAAAATACCGGAGGATGGGCAGCAGCATCTTTCCGCGTACTAGTTAATACCTAGGTACCATTAATCCATATGCACGTTATTTTTCTGCGCGTCTGATAAGCTGCATAATTATTTTTTTTTAAATTAACCTATGTAGTCCCACTGATGGGCAAAGGTCTCCCCTTGATCCCGTGGGGAGAGACCTTTGCATAAATATCATAGACCGAAGAAAAATCAAATTAATAAAAATATTATATCTAAATTAACAGCTGATTTTTCAAAGTTGGTCCCATTGCTCATAATATTCATGAATACGTACTCCGTGGTACTTTCACTCCTAGAAAGGTTGCTGCTGATTTACAAATCACCCTGTATAACCTCTATAGTAGAGTTTATAAAGTATCTGCTTACACTCACAAATTCACAAATAGAATTTCCGTTGTGGATTTGCTTTTTTAGCAGTGAGAGCTACATTTATACTAATCCTAACTAATAAATATTATATTATAAATGCGAAAGTGAGTTTGTTTGTTTGTTGGTTTATTTGTAGGTGTTTAGGTAACAATCCAACCACTTCACGCTTTATCTACTGAACCAATCTTCCTGAAATTTCGCATACACATATTTAGAAGTACTGCGTAGGACTAGGGTACCTTTTATCTCGGTAAAAAGAACTGTTCCCATGGGAAATTCACGCGTAGCCGCTAGTTGTCATATAAAATACAGTAGATACTATTTCAGATTTAAATGTGGTCATGTCAAATCATAGGTAATATCTGTGAGTTTATTAGCAATAGGAACCAGAACAGCTGTTGATGTTTCCAGAACACCAATAAATATTGTTTTGCCCTACTGAAACCTCATCTGGTACAGCAGTTAAAACTTGATGATCTCTTAAACTGTTAAGAGTGTATCACGTCCGCGCGCCCGACCGAGTTTAGGTATTTGATAGACCGCAGCTGGCTGTGTGCAAGTCACACGCACACATCGACGTGAGATTGCCGCCAACCCGAAGTAATAAGTGACAGGGATCGGGCAAAGGATTTGTTGGTACCTATATATTTTTTTTTCTTGCTTTACGGTAATGAATTCATACTAAAAATAAAATTACGACCATTTTCTTATGTAAAACATACTTGGCGCGACTTGGCAGTAAAATGGACACGGATGCCGCGACAGAAAATAGCATGACCGTCGTGCCAGGATGCTAAGATGTTAAACATCTGTCTGGCATCCCATGAAGGCCAATTTTTCGGGATGAGGTTTACAAAAATAGTATTTTTGGATCCAAGATGGCGGACAACTTTTTTTTAATTTTGCAATATGGGTATCGTTTTATAAGTGTTTCAGTGCGCTGATTACGACAATAACATTTATTTTGGAATCCAAGATGGCGGACAACTTTTTTTTCACGTTTACAATATGGGTATGGTTATAAGGGTTTTTCGGTGCGCTGATGACAAAAATAACATTTATTTTGAGATCCAAGATGGCGGACAACTTTTTTTTCAAGTTTACAATATGGGTATGGTTATATAGGTATTTCGGTGCGCTGATGACAAAAATAACATTTATTTTGAGATCCAAGATGGCGGACAATTTTTTTTTAAATTTTGCAATATGGTTAACATTTTGTAGGTTTTTGGGGACGCTGATGACGAAAATAACATTTATTTTGAGATCCAAGATGGCGGACAACTTTTTTTTAAATTTTACAATATGGGTATGGTTATATGGGTTTTTGGGGACGCTGATGATGAAAATAACATTTATTTTGAGATCCAAGATGGAGGACAGTTTTTTATTTTATTTTACAATATGGGTATCGTTTTATGGGTTTTTGGGGACGCTGATGACCAAAATAACATTTATTTTAAGATCAGCGTCCCCGAAAACCTATTAAACGATACCCATATTGTAAAATAATAAAAAAACTGTCAGCCATCTTGGATCTCAAAATAAATGTTATTTTCGTCACCAGCGTCCCCAAAAACCTATAAAACGATACCCATATTGTAAAATAAAATAAAAAATTGTCCGCCATCTTGGATCTCAAAATAAATGTTATTTTCGTCATCAGCGTCCCCAAAAACCTAGAAAACGATACCCATATTGTAAAATAAAATAAAAAACTGTCCTCCATCTTGGATCTTAAAATAAATGTTATTTTCGTCATCAGCGTCCCCAAAAACCTATAAAACGATACCCATATTGTAAAATAAAATAAAAAATTGTCCGCCATCTTGGATCTCAAAATAAATGTTATATTTGTCATTAGCGCACCGAAAAACCTATAAAAACATACCCATATTGTAAAATTGAAAAAAAAAGTTGTCCGCCATCTTGGATATCAACATAAATGTTATTTACGTAATCAGCGCACTGAAAAACTTATGAAACGATATACATATCGCAAAATTAAAAAAAAAAGTTGCCCGCCATCTTGGATCTTGATTTAGATTTATTTTGATTTTTATGATTTCGATTTCTATGATTTCGATTTATTACGATTTCTATGATTGCGATTTATTTTCTGATTTCTATTTCATCAAAAATTGTCGGCCATCATTCATGAGTATGAAAATGGTACCTATATAAATTTTAAAAAAGATTAAAAGTAATAAATATGTAACTCTGATCTACATTACTCTCTGCTGTCTGTGAATACATGAACACGCGAAAATTAAATGCCTCCCGAGCAGCAGAGCGACGTGGATTCCCCTTGACTCTTACCGGCAGACTGATTTTTCTTGGGCTTGGAACTCGTATATATTGGGCGATGGCATTGCCATACAAAAAATGTATGGGGAATTTCTTAGTGAATTGTTACGATATATAATATTTTTTTCGAGTTATTTTTCAAAAATCTAAAACGAGCAACTTGTAGCTAGTTTAATAAACTCGCGATTTAACATTATGTAGAAATTATAATTTGTGTTTTACATAATGATTTCGTTAAAGCCGTGAACCTTGTTTTTCGTATTTCTCGTGTTTTCTGGAAGGTATTTACGCAAAAATAAAAGGCAAAATATTTTTATCTGTCTCGTATAAGTAGTAGCAGTTATTTGAGAAGCCTATAGTACTATTTTTATTATCAATAATGATCTAGTTTTGGCACCAGGGTCAATTCAGTAACGCCTGTTTTGGCTAAAAACGTGTGATGCAGGCTTAATACAAAGATCTCTCACATTCCATGATAGAGTCGTTAAATAGTGATAACTCGTTAAATGCCTTGTTTTTATTGACTGGATAGGACTGGCATGTTCTGAATGTTGTTAAAGAACCTTCCAAGAGTAAAATGGGATTTGCAACAGCAAATAAATCTATTTAATTTTCGTTTGCAAGACCTAAATAAGAATTTTTTGACAAGAGTTTATCGAGAAATAAAAACAGCTTTATAATTTCGTAGGTATATACATACTCGAGTTTATATAAAACTAAACCCCACCCCAAGTATACAGGTTAATTAAATAGTTCTTAGTTTCCGCTCTCCGTCCATCTATCTGTGTGGTGATATTGTTATAGCGTATCTCATAAATCTAATTTGGTTGAAAATAATTAAGTTATTAGAGTTACCTAGGTCTCTCTTTAGTCGTATTTCCTTATGACTGAGGGTCGTGGTCATTATATGGAATGAAACACACACAACGACTTTCTTGGCAATTTTAATGGAGTGGTTTGCCATTGCCTTCTCCATTTCACACTTCTTCTTCTTCTTCTTCTCTCAGCCGAAAGACGTCCACTGCTGGACAAAGGCCTCCCCCAAGGATTTCCACAACGACCGGTCCTGCGCTGCCCGCATCCATGCGCGTCCCGCGACCTTCACCAGGTCGTCGGTCCACCGAGTGGCAGGCCTGCCAACACTACGTTTCCCGGTTCGTGGTCGCCATTCGAGAACTTTTCTGCCCCAACGGCTATCTGTTCTACGAGCTATGTGGCCCGCCCACTGCCACTTAAGTTTGGCGATTCTGCGGGCTATGTCGGTTACTTTAGTTCTCCTTCGGATCTCCTCATTTTTGATTCGATCACGCAGGGAGATTCCGAGCATAGCGCGCTCCATCGCCCTTTGGGTGACCTTGAGCCTTCTTATGAGGCCCATAGTAAGCGACCACGTCTCTGTTCCGTATGTCATTACTGGCAACACACACTGGTCAAAGACCTTAGTCTTGAGACACTGCGGTATTTTGGACGAGAAGATATCGCGAAGCTTCCCGAACGCTGCCCAGCCGAGTTGGATTCGACGATTGACCTCTTTCTCAAAGTTGGACTTACCTAACTGAACTGTTTGTCCCAGGTATACATACTTGTCGACAACTTCGAGTGTAGAGTCTCCAACCTTCAGAGGAGTGGGTGCGACACGGATATTAAACATAATTTTTGTCTTGTCCATGTTCATTTTTAGACCCACTTGTTGAGAGGCTCTACAGAGGCCATCGAGCATTGTGCCTAGGTCTTCCAAGGTCTCAGCCATTTCACACACTAGCTGATAATCATCAACCAGAGTGCACCTCACGATGTTTTCCTTCACCGGAAGCAAGTGGTGGTCGATGAAAACTAACATGAGTCAGATTGGTATACAAACTCATGTAGCCCGGGCAGGATTCGAACCTGGGATTTTGCATCCACAGGCGGGCGCCCTAGCTACCACTCGGCCACCACCGCTTCCTAGGTATAATACCATTAGTGTCTTACGAAATTTACCTAGGTAGATCATGAATTTTCGTGGCATTTTTGACTATTTTTGGCTCGGACGAATTCTGTAAGTACCTGTAAGTAAATAAAAAAAAACTAGTTTAAATTCAATTGCTAAATAGTAAAAGGGGACCATAGCAACAAACATTGATGGACAGACCACCGGAACTTGGTTAATGTGTTTCTATAATTGGATATGCCACCCCGGCAGTTGACAACGCACAAACAAACAGTCATATTCTAATAGTAGATAATTCTGTGACGCTTCCTTGATGCAAGATTGTAGCGATCAAAGGTAATTTATCTGCATTGATTATATTCAAACTACTTATACAGGGTAAATCCAAATTCATTGGCATCTTTTCTACTGGTTAAAGTTATAAAGTCCGTTAATTTATAATTGTCCTATTATGTAAACAATCCTACCATGTCTTTTTATGATTTTACAACAATATAAATTAAATAAAATAGACTTTATAGGAAATTATCTGCATGGTTAATAAATGTTTTACTTTCGAATGTTTAGGTTTGAACTAATATTTGATTTATTTTCAACATAATAGGACAAATAAGAAAAAATGGAGTTTATATATTTTAGGCGAGCGAGTTTTCACTATATATGTTTATTTATTTCATATTTTTTTATTATTGTTATTGCCTAGCCTATTGATGTTCAGTTTAGATTATTTCTTTCGGATGGTTTACAGGTATAATACTACTCGTATATCGTCCGTCAGTGTGTCGTGTATAAAAAATAAAAAAATAAAAAGTGTCTGTTGGGCGGTGTGCGCAGGGGTCTCCAACTATTTGAAGCGAAGACGGGCAATATCCCTGCGCAGTACGATTATACACGAACACTTACTTTAGAGAGAGCCGGATGTAATGCTCAGGATAGAGCCTCGTACTTTTGAAGTACAAGGACCTCTTGTCTATTAAGCCTTAAGTTCTGGGAGTCACGGGCAGGGTGATATCATTAATACAATATGGTTGGGATAGAATATAGCATTTTATTCCATAAACACACTAGCCGCTGAAGGCGGGCAGTTATACTAATACCAAAATCTGATAAGTCTTAGCCGTGATAGAAAATTAAAATTAACATAAACCAAATATAGGGTACCTGGCCAGGTCCGTACACAAACGTCTGTGCGCACTTAGAACGTTGTCCCGTTCACCGTTATGATCCGTTGGGTTCGAGCACTGGTGCTGGCCGCATCATCAAAGCGGCGCGGCGCTCCCGCAACGCTCCGTTGTATGCGAGATAGTAGACGCTGGCTGGACCTTCCAAGGTTTGCTCCGAGCCACTACAGGGACATCGGATCGGGGGCGGCGATGCGGCCTTTGGAAGTAAGGTTAGGATCCGTGTGTTGCGCCTTGGGGTCGCCGACGACGGGGCCTGCGCCGTGGCATGCGGTCCACGGTCCGGGGAAACCGCACCCTCTGGCGATGGGAGGACACTCCAGGAAGCGTCAATTCATATGGCCGGGCGGGCACGTGGACCTCAACAGCTCATGTTCCCGACAACTTCGTGGCGGCGAATATCCCCTGTGTCCTTGCGCGTATCGCGGATTTAAAAACTAAAGGTTAAACTATAGTCCCATGACGGGGAGCCGAGGGCGGCGAAAGTGAAAAAACCCCAAAAAATTAATAATTGCTCAAGCCATGTTACGTGTCGTGGCGGCCACCCAGGAAGAGCAAGATCCCTCTCCACTCCATTTGACATTCCATTTTGTCACGCTCCGTTTCGCTTAATTCGAACGCACATCAAACCAACTTTTAAATATTCTTTAAAAGAACTAATGTTTAAATAAGGTATTTATTCGTTGAATATTATAATAATCTAAGTCGACGATATTAAAGGAGAATAATTAAAATTTTACAACAATCCTACCATGATTTCTTATTTTTTTATGATAAGAAAGGTTTGTTAGGACCCAAGACGGAACGTGTGTCACCAGCTGTCAATGTCAGACGTCCAACTCTGTAGATCTCAGTTGACAGTCTAATCTAATCATGGAATGTTTTGTTATGAATGTTTAGTTTTCAATATAATTCCGTAAGTACACAAAATCGCGTCGAGTTATTGCTACCAATGGTTTCGGCGTGACTCAAAGAACGTTTTGATGTGCGGGTCTCCCTGTTTTCTTAATAAGTATTGTAAAAACCACATATGAGATTTGTGTGCCGGTGTGTCACTTTCCCATTCAATTTGTCTGGAAACTAATGGATTTGAATGCCTGCTATTGTGGTGCGTCGAGAGCCTATCATGCAGGTAATACGCCACAGGAATAGTATCCCAATATATCAACTATTTCACCTAAAATATGACATGCAAAGTTGACCAGTTAGGAGTTCAAAATAATTCTGTAGTTATCACTACAATACCCCCCTTTTCGGCAAAGAGGTTAAGTCGTACTTAGCCGAAACAGCCGGGGTAACCGGAGAAAACATTCACCTATCCTACGGCAATATATTTCTAAATATAAAACTATCAGCTATATATGAAACTAACTCATGCTATTTCATATATTAAACTAAAATGTATGTTCTAGAGTTCTAAAACTAACTCAATTTATGTTGAGTGTCAGGAATACAGCGTCTGGCCAGACCGCTGCAATTCCCCTGCATTAAAAAAATCATACTTGGATTTCTAATGAGATAATCGCAAGTAGCATACTAATAATAAAGAATTATCTAAAGTAATATAGTTCTTACTTATGTATAATAAGAAAAACTATTTGAGATTTAATTAAAGTATAGTAATCTAGCATTCCTACATAATTTACTAGTTAGTAATTAAATTGTAAACCTAATAAAGTCTTTAAACTAATGGAGAGCTCTCACATAAATTGACATTTAAAATGTATAGCCGTTGGGCTGTAATTGTATAAGGGAAAAAACTTATTTTCCTTTTTTTCTCAAAAATTAAGGAGTATTAATCCATATCCTTATATTTACTCTGGCGCCTAGAGTGTGTAGTTACAAAAGAAATTGGTTTTCATGAAAACGCTTGACAAAAAAATTTCACATGTGAGTCATGTCATATGTGAAAAATGAGGCCTCTGATTGGTTATACCAATCCAAAATAACAAAGTTCAAGATAAGAAAGTTGCTAGCTAGGGGACACACCTTGTGAGACTTTTATTATGTCCTTGACATGATATTTTCCAACTTTACCGGTCTTTCGGCGGTGCTAGTTTAGCGGAGAAGAAGTGAGCTGAACGACTGGTCATTTGAAGGTATTAACGAATTTGGAATGCCGCCTCTTTTTGGCAACATGCCATCCGTCATTATCTCCCGACCTTTAGCTAACAAAAATGGTGTGTGCCCGGTGGCAACATTAATAATGCTATTCAAAGATAGCTACCACTAAGTAAGTCAGAAAAACATTTCAGTACTTTATTTTCTGAAGTGTTTCGACTACGCCTAAAATCATCAATTCTAAGAAAAAAATCTGTGACGTCTGAGTCACGAGAAAATTTTAAATTCCACAACCTCAAATGGTCCTCCTTTAATATGTGAATAACGCGTTCGTCATCTTCCCTAGTCTCCGTAACATTGGTAGTCCTACTCATTGAGTTGGCTTGACGTACTAAACCGGGAGCTCCTAGTTGAGACAATGTGGGTTGTAACGCTTTAAGTGTGGAAGGGCCGGGTGGGTGGGTGTCAATTGCACCTCCCCGTGGTCGTGTATTAACAAATGAGGAAGTAGTAGTGGTAGGTGGTTTGTTTGCCTCCCCACTTACTTCATGATATTGCTCTTCCCTTTCGCCGTCCGACATGTTGGCAAGAATGTGAGGTTATATGTGTCAGGGTATGTAATAGGTTATAATAATTGATAAATTTCTAAATATATACAGGTTACTCCCTGTCAAGAAATATAAATTAGCTCTCAAATTGAGATAAAATAGGAATTATGGCTGAGCGCTATGCTTTTTATTCATAGCGAAGCCCAAATAAGATATTAATTATTATATTATTAATTATAATATTATTTAGTAATATTATAATAATTACTATGAATTGTATTAATTATATGCTTACAACCCTGTCACATATAAACCTAACATACACTAAAGTATAATAACTTTACAGTCAATGATATCACCAAAATTTCAAAATAACAAGTGAGCGAGTTTAAAAAATTTAAAAACTATTTTTTAGAAAAAACTGCCACTCTCACAGGACTCAAAGGCTCAAAAATATAGTAGTTCGGGCGCCATTGTCGTGTATAAAAAATAAAAATAAAAAGTGTCTGTTGGGCGGTGTGCGCAGGGGTCCCCAACGATTTGAAGCGAAGACGGGCAATATCCCTGCGCAGTACGATTATACACGAACACTTACTTTAGAGAGAGCCGGATGTAATGCTCAGGATAGAGCCTCGTACTTTTGAAGTACAAGGACCTCTTGTCTATTAAGCCTTAAGTTCTGGGAGTCACGGGCAGGGTGATATCATTAATACAATATGGTTGGGATAGAATATAGCATTTTATTCCATAAACACACTAGCCGCTGAAGGCGGGCAGTTATACTAATACCAAAATCTGATAAGTCTTAGCCGTGATAGAAAATTAAAATTAACATAAACCAAATATAGGGTACCTGGCCAGGTCCGTACACAAACGTCTGTGCGCACTTAGAACGTTGTCCCGTTCACCGTTATGATCCGTTGGGTTCGAGCACTGGTGCTGGCCGCATCATCAAAGCGGCGCGGCGCTCCCGCAACGCTCCGTTGTATGCGAGATAGTAGACGCTGCACAGTGAACTGTTTGCCCAATTTAGCCGCGAAAAAGTCAACCCAATACTGCGGTCAATGACATCTCAATTATGATTCCTGATAGTCCACCGATTAAAAAAATGCATTTACTAATCACCTAACTTCTATCACCACCGAGTAATGAGCGCTCAAAGTGGGTATATAAACAAAACTGCATTAAACATGTCATCAATTTGGATTCGACGCATCTTACGGGAACATTTATTATTTATATTTTTGAGTGTCCAAAAATTTTGATAAAAATGAGGGACAGTTTTGAAGGTGTGTACTTATTGATACTATTTTTATTTAACCCGTTAACTAGTTATAATTTTGATTATGAGAGTTGAAAAATGGTGTTTTCTTTTTTTACGAAATAAGTCAATTTTCTTATATATTTTAGACAATCTAATTATGAGTATACCAAAGTGTCATTACAATTTCTACCACAAATGAAAGCTTATGTTATATACTTTCATTTTTATATGTCAGTACATTTCACACGACTTTGCATCATATTTTTTAGATAGGAGGTGTTTTTTGGCCCGAACGGAATTCTTTGAATTACATGAAATCTACAGCCAAAATAATCGCAATAAAGCTATTTTATGCTTTATTATTCATAAATAGGATCTCAAATCTTGCAAGAGTACATATTTTCATAGTATTAAATCGAAAATTGAGAAAAAAATTAAATTTTGTTGATCACACAAAGACAGTAAATATTATTTATTCTAAAATACTTGATGCCTTCAACATTACTTAATTGGTCACTTCTTGTCTTGATCATGTGAGAGAAAAATGATATAAGTGAAATCAATGGTATTTTTTCTAAGATTTATGTTGAAGTAGAAGGAGTGGCTGGAGGGTGAAGTTATTAACTTCACTGCTTTAGATTGTGAGGATTCTGCAGACGAATCTGAAATTACTAAGACTCCTGGCAGACCAGAAAAACTTTACATCACGAAAGAGATGTCATAGGATCGTGCATTCTCTCAATTAGCCAGTTTTTTGAAGAAGCTCAGGAGTGTAGGAATAAAGATTATCGGCGTTTTAGGATTTCGAATACATGTAAAAGATTTAAGATTCAAACCAATAGGGATCTTCTGAACATGCTCTTGCTTTCCTCTGATCCAGTAATCGATGTATCACGAAGCCCTTTGCAAAAATATCAGAACTATTTTATCCAAAATCACAACTTTTCAACCCAGTATCACTCCCAGCTACATAAATTGAGCAACAGATGACAGCAAGAACAGGATTGCTATCACGACCCAGATACATGAGTCTGTACCGAATCAGATGAAGATGAATAAATTGTGTACTACTTTCAGTTTCTTTTGAGCTAAAGTTTTTAATGACGTAAATTTAATTAAAAAAATATTTTTGAACACAATCTGTTTCATTGTTTAAACTTTATTGTCTGCTTTACTTATTTAAAGTAATTATGGTGATTAGTGAATGATTCCCTCACTGTTATTCAACTATCATTTCAATTACATGGGTATTTAAGTACCAATGTTTTTTTTTTACTCATTCCCAACATTAAAATACGTCAATAGCTAACTATAAAGGCTAAATATAATGTAATTAACTAATAAGAGCTGTTTAATACGCCAAAATAATTTTTCACGGCTAGGTTGTTCTACGCGATTCACTGTGCGCTGGCTGGACCTTCCAAGGTTTGCTCCGAGCCACTACAGGGACATCGGATCGGGGGCGGCGATGCGGCCTTTGGAAGTAAGGTTAGGATCCGTGTGTTGCGCCTTGGGGTCGCCGACGACGGGGCCTGCGCCGTGGCATGCGGTCCACGGTCCGGGAAAACCGCACCCTCTGGCGATGGGGGGACACTCCAGGAAGCGTCAATTCATATGGCCGGGCGGGCACGTGGACCTCAACAGCTCATGTTCCCGACAACTTCGTGGCGGCGAATATCCCCTGTGTCCTTGCGCGTATCGTGGATTTAAAAACTAAAGGGTAAACTATAGTCCCATGACGGGGAGCCGAGGGCGGCGAAAGTGAAAAAAACCCCAAAAAATTAATAATTGCTCAAGCCATGTTACGTGTCGTGGCGGCCACCCAGGAAGAGCAAGATCCCTCTCCACTCGATTTGACATTCCATTTTGTCGCGCTCCGTTTCGCTTAATTCGAACGCACATCAAACCAACTTTTAAATATTATTTAAAAGAACTAATGTTTAAATAAGGTATTTATTCGTTGAATATTATAATAATCTAAGTCGACGATATTAAAGGAGAATAATTAAAATTTTACAACAATCCTACCATGATTTCTTATTTTTTATGATAAGAAAGGTTTGTTAGGACCCTGAGACGGAACGTGTGTCACCAGCTGTCAATGTCAGACGTCCAACTCTGTAGATCTCAGTTGACAGTCTAATCTAATCATGGAATGTTTTGTTATGAATGTTTAGTTTTCAATATAATTCCGTAAGTACACAAAATCGCGTCGAGTTATTGCTACCAATGGTTTCGGCGTGACTCAAAGAACGTTTTGATGTGCGGGTCTCCCTGTTTTCTTAATAAGTATTGTAAAAACCACATATGAGATTTGTGTGCCGGTGTGTCACTTTCCCATTCAATTTGTCTGGAAACTAATGGATTTGAATGCCTGCTATTGTGGTGAGTCGAGAGCCTATCATGCAGGTAATACGCCACAGGAATAGTATCCCAATATATCAACTATTTCACCTAAAATATGACATGCAAAGTTGACCAGTTAGGAGTTCAAAATAATTCTGTAGTTATCACTACAAGTGGTATAAAAGAAGCATTGTAACATTGCATAACTTGGTTAGAAGCCGTATATCGACGGAACCGCGCCCTAGCTTCCTTTGTAATCTTGTAATCGAGTATCGATTTAGATACCTCCACAGACTATCTAAGTACCTATACTAAACTCAGAAATCTTATAAATAGGTATTTTTATATTAAGATTTCTGTGGTGCCGAAAGGTCCCAGTTTCAAACCCTATATATTCGTGCGGTTCGTGCCTAATGGCAATAGTTTGTATACCATTACCACAGAAGTCTTTTTTTTAGGATATACATATCTACCTTTTAGGTGCCTTTACTATAAGCATTATACAACAACAAAAATGCATGTGAAAAAATTATGTACCTATTTACTTACCTTAGTATATCAATTATCAAATAGACAGACGGAAATTGACTGAATCATAAACATATTGAAAGTTATTGGCATCAATTTGGCAGTAGATCTAAATCGTAATTTATATGGTCTTAGCTGCGTGCAAAACAAATAATCTAGTTCAATAACAAGCATACCATGTGTCAGAAAATAACAATTTTAACCCCTTTTCGACAATTTTTGTAAAAGAAGTAAACAAAATACTTATAACAAGACAAAGTATTCGAAATCAACCACCCTTAACATAAAAGATGTACCTACATATCCCATATAGGTATATCATCTATGTTTTAGTTTATTTTAGTTTTTAGTTTCTTTGAAAATGTTATAAAATTGGTCAAAGAAAAAAAAGTTAAAATTCCCATACCCCACCTCCATATCCATACTATTTTGCAAAAATGTGAAAGTTGTAAGTCCTTATTTCAAGTAATTAAACGGAAGAATGGATTGAAGTCATTGTTTGTGTGGAAATAGCTGGAGAGTGACAATAGTCTACTTGGAGACAAGTCGAATGACAAGTTGACCAAGAAAATAGAAACAGTGGTATCCCAAAATACGTATATAGTTATAGTTAGGAAAGTCATAGCAACGGGAGCGAAACCGCTTACATGCAGCGACCCAATTCTGATGCTGACTGTAGAAAAGTAATCTCCATTTATTCTTACCAGTCCTATCATGTAAGCAATCTTACCATGTCTTTTTATGATTTTACAACAATATAAATTAAAATAGACTTTTTAGGAAATTACTTTCGTGGTTAATAAATGTTTTACTTTAGAGTGTTTAGGTTTGAACTAATATTTGATTTATTTTCAACAAAATTCAACAAAAAGTACTGTGAAGATGTTTACATGATAGGACTGGTAAGAATAAATGGAGTTTAATAAATAACAGTTATGATAAATCATGAATTCAAAGAACACCTGATTTTATCTTGAATGTGATATGTAGCAGACGCATGCGCAATCACTCGTTATTATAAGCAGATGCTCGTAAGTTCTCGTTTGTTTCAGTAAAGCTTTTTGTTTTTATAAATCAAATTAAACAAATAAATATATACGGACAAAACATACAGGTTGAGTTAGCCCTAAAGTAAGTTCGAAATAAGTATAATAATAAGTTATAGAAACAGAACTATTTTTTTTCACCGATTTTCACCGATTACCTACACTTGTTTTCAGGACGTTTCTATGTGCCACATAGAATGTTTCCATTTATTTCAAAAGCGACTGGGCCGATTTAGATAAGGTTATCTCTCTTGGTACGTAATGTGTTTGCTATTTACCATTCTAGTAGTACAGGTTTCGACCTTATTATATGTTCCCTAGATACAAAGCTTTTTCTATAATGCCTACAATCATTTTGTGGTGAAAAAATAAAGATTATTCTAACGTTCTTAAGGCTAGTTCAGGTGCATTATTTGATATGGGTTGTTAGGGTTCCGTACCTCAAAAGTAAAGAATAATGTCATACACCTTTATTTTTACAGGAGTTCAGCACCAATAGGCTCTTTTTATAGCAAAATGATTCACTAATACAAGGTCGGCTTATTTAAAGAAATACGCATGTGTTACAATGAGTAACAGACGGACGGACATTGCCAACATGCATTGCTCTGATTTATGTTAAAAGTTGCCAAAAGGGGTGAAAAAACCAAAGAGAATGTATGGAATGTAATCACTAATAGTGGGCCAGCTACGTAAAAAACCCGCAAATCGATGTACAGGATTGAACTTTGGTATACGGGTACGTTAGGTTGAAACAAAGATTTTGAGGGGTAGTTCCTGAAGAGAGAAGTAATGACGTCATCAATTTTTTGTATGGGATTTGAAATTTTTTTTTTCAGAAACATATCTAGTGTAGTTTCAAATGAAAGGGCTTGACGAGCCGGTCCTGAAAATGTACTACACAATTACCTTTCTGCCACTTGTTTTCTAAAAATCCAAGGAGAATTTTAAAACATACCAAGTTTGGGCTCCTCCTGGTAGGAGACGGCTTGGTATATTTTTGTGAATTATACGCCATATAGCTTTCAATATCCTCATATCTAACCTCAAGAAGGCGATTTGAGAAATATTAATATTTAGTATTTTTTTTTTTTAAGATTTATGTGTGCCGTACTGGCTGATATTAGGTATACGGCAATCGTCATGCGCCCCTCGTCCCGCGCATGAGGTACACCACGGCCTCATAACTGGTGTTCCCCCGTATTCCTAGACTAACATTAATATGGATAGAAGTTGGTACAGAACAACTTGATATTAACTATGAGTGGCGACTGCTCGCACTCAGGCACCCGACCGTACGCCGAGACGGATCTCAATGTAATGAGTCACAGCTCAGTGCGGGTGGCCGGGAACAAGCTCCGCTAGTACGCCACATCCCTCCCTTCTTTTAATGATTTTAATACAGACAAAGGTTGTCAATAAATTTAGTGACCACTAGTATGAAATCAAAATCAAAAGTAACCCTTTACATCAAATTTCAAATTATACAGCATCACAATTCTTAAAGCTGCAAACTACCAGCGTTTCGGAACGACCACTGCTGAGAAGAAACGCCGAAAGAAACTCATTACAGTATTGGTCCCTATTATGTCATTCTGACATGACATGTTTTCTATTTTTTATTTTGATATGTTTTTACATGACGTATAAAGAACGCGAACAATCTCATAGGAATCATATAAATATCTGCATCAATAAATTTCGATTCTCATCTCGCAAATCGGGATCATTAAAATATTCTGCGACATTTCCTTTACCGAAAGTCATTTAGTTTCACAGATTTCAATCTCATCATAACCAACAAAGTTTAAATTATCAGTCAACATATCCACTTTCCCAACATCGGCCACTTTTCCTTTTTTTTTCTTCTTATGTCTTTCGTACTATAAATTCATCCCCATGATGTCAGAGGTCGATACTAGGTTTTCAGTTAACCGAATTGTAATAATAACCACGTATCATTGTATTTATTTATATGTGGTTTCATCATTTTTTTTTCAAGTATTTTAGATTGGACTACCAGGTTTGATGTTTGTAGAAATAGTATTCTGTAATAATTACTACAGTTGGAAAATGAACAATGACAACTGTTACAATGTGTCAAAACTTTAAAGAAATGTCAGAAATATTGTTAGTTATTTTGGACAGGAAGGAAATTATGGATCTACATATAGCCGGATCAGCCTATAGATCATCTCTATAAAAAACTATACAGATAAGGATTTGCTATCAACAAATCATGATGCGTTGTTTACAAGCAAAATCTGTTTAAAAACAACTAATAATTAATTAATCTAATTTTATCCAAGGATCAGCATTTCTAATCAACTTGGCAATACTGTCACTCTTCTGAGCAACATCTTGTCATGACTGTTTAAATATTTTTTTTTTTTTTTTTTTTTTTTTAGTTTTTAAAGTGATTAATTTTTCTTTATTACAATAATTATATTAATAAATTATATGTAATATTCCTATTATTGTTTATAACAATACATATTCATTGTACTTATTTATGTACCTATCAGCTGAGAAGTGACTATTCCGTATTTCTCCACCAAACTCAATTTGGCAACGAGCTTTTTGTAACTTGCCTATAGCATGCATGTTCAGCATGTAATTCGAGTTTTTAGTAATCTATGTGTATATTTTCTCTACTATACATATATTATATTACAATGCAACAACATTAATTTGCTAACATTGGTCATCACCAAGATAGCTGTCAGACATATACATGTATCTACAATATTTTTCTAACACATTTATTTTTTAAATAACAACCCAACAACATGGATTTGCTGACATTGGACGTCTTTCCAATAGTTTTATACTCGTAGCTGCTACACCACAATCATTAATTTTCTACCTTCGTGGAATAGCTGTTAAATTTATAACAGTCGTTACTTTATCCGTTATTGTCGTTACTCTTTACGAATTAGCTGTTAACAGTAGGACTCTTTTTTTTTTTTTTTTGTAGGATAGCATACCACTAGACTCAGGTTGATTGAAAAAAATCATTTGACCCGACCGAGAAATTAACCCGGGACCACACAAGGAGGCTGTCTTTATTGTCCTTACACATTGTTTTATTGTCCACATTTGTGGATTATTGCTGTTAACAGTCGCTTGTGTGTAGGATGGCACACTACTAGACCCAGGTCGATTCAAAAGATAATTTGACCTGACCGAGAATTTATCCCGGGACCACACACAGAGGTCATCATTGTCCTTACACATATTTTTTTCCTCACAAAACTCACGTATTGTATATTATCAATAAATATAAACTTCAATACCTGGTTGGAAGAACATTATTCCATAGCACATTAGTATTTACTTAAATATCTATAATATTGATTTATTTAAAATTATACTTTGGTTTATAAAGGTAACTTTAGCAATTTAATGCTGATTTCTCGCAATTTAATTGCCAAGCTCGAGTAATTTAATTTATCAATAGTACAAGTAACATTGATTTGATACAATGATCTTAAATATTTTAACTGTGTTGTCGTGACAACTCTAGTGATCATTTTTAATTAATCCGTCAATGATCTATAGAAAATAACCTCTATCTACACATTTACAATTGGAAATTTTAATTTCTTATTTCTTTCAAACACTTGGTTGACTGGAAGAAATCCCTTTTTGGGATAAGTCCGCCATTGTACGTCTCTCTTTTTGTTTCATTATGTATAAAGAGTTTACAAACAAACAAAACTAAACTATAGATAGTTTGTTTTTTCATCGTATATTATGGTATTTAGTGCATTAAAGAACAATTAGTGTACTTTGTCCATGCATGTGTAGTACCTACACCTACTTGCTCATTGTTGTACAATTGTGATGTAAATTAATGTAAACATACTCGTATATAAACAACCGAGTGTGCCTTCGTTAATTAAAGTAGTTATAATATTGAAAAGTATCAAAATCGTTAGGTATAAACCAGTTACTGTATTTATCAGGACCGAACGATCATACTAAAATAATAATAATAAATTTAATTCACGTTTTCACCATTGAGAAAATATGAAATTCCTCTAAATAAAATACCATTGTATTTTACAGAGTAGACTGTAAATGCATAATTGAGTTAAGTAGGTACATACATAAAAATCTATTAATCTATAGAATATTGGTTTCCTAGTGGCTTAAACTTTGTATATACTTATCGACATATTTTACATATTGTGTTTAAGTACCTATGCTAAGTACTCATTCCTGCATTTATTTTTTGGTACTCGTACTCAAATTCGTCAATTTTCAGGCAGCACTATTGGTTACTTTAGGTATTTCTATTTATTTTACTTATTTCTTATTGAATATACATTACATTATAGTGTACAATACACTTACAGTACATTTCTTACACTTCCAAACTCATATTACAAAAATTGAAGATTTGTTGTTTTTGTTATACTGTAATGAAAATCTTAACCACTGGATCAATTTGAAATTTCTTATTTCATCAGAATTGTACGGTTTCACCGCACATACAAATCGCCCGGTAAGCATTATTACATGAATGCATATTTTTGTTTATCTATCAATCAGTTTAAGATTCACCTTCTCACATCATCGCATCGCGTTCATTGTACTCATTAGCATTTAAGTATTTTCGAATACATTTGCTTTTATCTCAGCAGCATCTATTTATTTATTATCTTATCAGCATCAGCTACTCAGGTGTTAACATACAAAGAAAGATACATTATTTTTGAATAACAAAAGGTTACCCTTATATGCAATGCAAAACATAGGATACCCGTGCAAAGCCGTGATGGGCCGCCGTATTACATAAACCACTCCTAGCTCCTCGAACATTGGAATCACAGAGAAGAAATACAGTGAACAAGTCTCAAACAAACATTCAGTAATGTAAATTGTATACTGGACACATTATAAGTGTTACGGTCAATCATAAGCTGAAATTATACTGGTTAAACATTATATACTTTGAAACCAGATGAATTATTTTAATAATTGTAAAAAAATTTCTTCTTTTTTGTGGATTTTATTGCATCTCGGCAGGTAGTTTGTTTACAAGACTAGCCAAGTTCGAACTATTTGGTTCAAAGGATTCTTATATTTTGAGACTCATATCAAGGCTGATTACCCATAGTTCCTTCTTAAATTGATTTGCGTCTTTGTATTGTTTAAATACCTATTTCTATTTTAATATACTCTTAGTTCAAATTCTGTTGCTTTTTTTCAACACGATATTCAAATATACATTTTATATGGCTAACACAATGTTTACCTGTAAATAGTACACCTTCGATTAACTATCAGTTAATAATATTCATTCTGGTTTGGAACCAGGGACACAGGATTTTTCTAGTTCGGGTATCAACCGACCACAATCCCTGGTTGCATTTATATTAAATAATACCGTCTAAGTATTAACTTTAAAGACGAAGTTTTAACTGATTGATTGATTGTGGTGACGAAATAAATATTTTTATTTTCAATAAAATAAACAGGTTTTTTTTCCTATTCTGAAAATAGCAAAGGTAATCCATACTTTAGAAGATGAAAATTTGAAAATTCGCTGTATCTGTCAAGTGACACGACATCGAGCTTCAAACATTTTAATGGTAAATCGTTAAATGGACAATCGAAGTTAAATTAAAAGTAATTGAGTTATATACTTCGCCCTCAGCAAAATAATCAATCAATTAGTGGGTAATATGATATTCCGTCTTGTGTCCTGCCGGTCCAGCCGATGACCTCAAGATTCGTATCACTGTATTTACGTTTTAACCTGAAGTTTCCACATAAGGAAACCAAAATATGCA
>CM031567.1:17897397-18053835 GCA_018467065.1 Ephestia elutella
TCTTTTAGTTATGAATTTCTTTGCTTAAAAATTATCATTAAATTGATTACAAGAGTTACAGAAGCTATTAATTAAACGAATGTACCTAGATCACAGAAATCTGAATATATCTAATAGAACTAGAAGTGGCATCAGTTTTATTTTATTGTCTGCTGTATTTGTATCGCTCTCATGCTCACTGCTTAAATAACAAGTGTACCTATACAGCCATACCAAAGAAAAAATACACTACGCGAAAAGAAGCAACGTGCATGTGTGCCATAAAATCGCTTACGGCTATGTGTGGGTGACTGGACGTTTGCGGGGGAATTCAGGGGGTGCGGGACGGGGTGCCAACCTCCACCATAAGTCTATGCGTCCACTCCACCAGATGATGATGTCAAGTACTATAGATGTATGAGTTTAAGCCAAAATTTAGCTATTGTTTATTACTCATCAACCGTAGCGTTGAAAATTCGGCTCAAGGAGTATTTATTTTTCTTTCTGGTCACCAGCCCTGGAGCTCGAGTGATTTTTCTGACAACAAAATTAAGAAAAAAAAATCTGTATAAATGGTCCCAACAGATGACGTTTTATTGAAAGCCGAGTCGTAATAATGGTTGTACCTATATTGTGCGCTTTTTATGTCAGCCAGAGGCAGAATAAAATCACATAACAGTTTGACAGTTGCACACATCACAATAATGATACTTTTTAGATGTTTTGTATTAGGTTTTATTTTATTTTTTTAATGCGAATACCGTGCATTGTTGATTTTTGAATAATCTCGCCTTTTACTAAGCGCCACCTTTGAATTCATCTGGAACAATTTTTTTTTATTTGGGTCTCGGAAAATCCCTCGAATTCGAATTGAGTGTGTGTGAGTGAATGAGCTAAGGAACTCCAAAGTCCTGTAAAGCTTATGTCAAACGGGGGCAAACGCTATATAAGAATATAAAAAAAGATGCCCCTTCTATATATTTTTCATATTCTTTGTTGTAAATCAATCTATTTTGTTTTCCACAAACATGCACGCTAAAATGGTTCATACCAAACGACGTTATATGGAAATAACTACATGCACTTGCATAGTGCATGGCTAAAGCTGCGTTTTAAAAGGGACAACACACAACGGCCCACACTAAGAACTAAGCTTGCATCAACAGCTAGGGCTTCGATGGACACCAAAGATATAGTTCTGTGCCCAGAACTGCAGACAAATAGCAGTGAAAATATGTACAAACTAGTTTGCCCGCGGCTTCCCTCGCGTTAATCCTTTCCCTACGTCTTCTTTCTTTCGGTTGCCTACGTCATAACATCTACCTATCTGCATGCCAAATTTCAGCCCGATCCGTCCAGTGATTTGGGCTGCGCGTTGATAGATCACTATGTCAGTCAGTCAGTCACCTTTGAGTTATATATAGTACTAGCTGTCGCCCGCGGCTTTGCCCGCGTGAGTTTCGCTTAGATGAAAAATCTCTCTTGGAGCTTTTCATCAGATGTTCCAGATCTTCAATTTTTATACGTCAGCATAAAATGCTCATCAAGTTGAACGACTTTTTACTAAGGCGCCATTTCGATATATGTTATAGTGTAGCCGGTCTCTTGGAGTTATTCATCCGATGTTTCCAGATCTTCAATTTTTATACGTCAGTAGAAAATGCTCATCAGGTTGAACGACTTTTGTTAATGCACCATTTCCATATATCTTATAGTTTAACTGTTCTGTTTTGGTTCTTCACCAAGTGCTTCAGTTTTTAAAATTAATTATAGCCTAAATGTTGCCTAGACTTAATAGCTGTACAACAAAAAAAGATTCATTCAAATCGGTTCAGTACTTTCGGAGATAAGCGTGATCATACATACAGACAAAAAATTCAAAAATTTTTTTTTGCTTTCCTTTATTCTTTTTAAGAGTCCTATCAATTTCAGTTAAAAATACTAAATGTACAGACAAAATATTTTTACTGTTTTATTATTTGTATAGATATAGATATTTGCCCGCACTGGGAATGGAACCCAGGGCTTCCAGATGTCGGACGGGCGTGGTGACCAATACGTCACGGAAGTCGTCAAAACTAACTAAGCTCGCAAAGCCAGTTGCCATTATGGACCAATACGACAACGTCACTGATATAACATTATCTGTGAATGAAATAATGAATATTTATTTGCAGTAAAAGTGGTACAAGAAGTTAAATAATATGTGGCGCCAAATAAGCATTGTGCTACGGAGTAGGGCAAGATAATAAGTGTGCTATAGTTATTAAAATAATTTTTTTTCCAAAAAAAATGAGCCGACTTCCATTGTAATACTTACTTAAAATCATGAAATAACTTAATAGCTAGATTATCAAAAAGAAAAATATATTGTAATCCTACTGATTGAGGTGAAGTCGGTGCCAAGTGCAGGAGTAAGGATATTAGGCATTTTAATTATACATGATTCTAATGTAAATTTAGATTTTTTAATTTAGCACCGACTTCACCTCAATCAGTAGGTAGCATGCCAATACATTTTTCTTTTTGATTAATCTAGCTAATAAGTTATTTCATGATTTTAAGTTTTACAATGGAAGTCGGTTCATTTTTTTTGGAAAAAAAATTATTTTATCATTTTTAGTGCACTTGGCGCAGTTTTGTTGTCATGAAAACTTACCTAAACTTATTTTTTCACTGGCCGACAGTTAAGAAATCGAAACGTTTATGTCAGTTTGATTTGAAATGTCAGAACTTGTCAGAATTCAACAGAAATCTATAATTTTTGGCACATAAATATACCAAGAGCCCGCGACGACCAACCTTCCTTATTTAAAAAATGCTGAATGTTTCTCTGTGTAGGTGTAGGATATACGTGTAAAAGATTAGCGACTACACATGAAGTTTGAATCTTAGTAGCTTATGCAAGTAATATGGATAGAAAAAGTGATTTTTATAGGTAGAAAGCACCCTTGGGGACCTCTCAAAGTATCATTAAATTCAGCTTTTATAATAAAACAAACATGACTATAATTTAGTAAAGTTACAATGTTTGGCATAGGGGTTTGTATCTGCACCAATTGCTTGGCAATAGATGGCATGATTTCTCATATTATTCAGAATAAAATCTTAAAACAGCTTTTACTTTGAGGAAATTAAGCTATCACTTTAAATATAATTGCTACAAATTATCTGCCTAAGTAATCATGATCCAACTTTTATAGTCGACTAGCTTTCGCCCGCGTGAATTTCCCACGGAATCAGTACTTTTTCCCGGGATGAAAGGTTCCCTATGTCCTTCTCCGTACTTCCAGCTATATGTATGCGAAATTTCAGGAAGATTGGTTCAGTTCATAAAGCGTGAAGAGGTAACAAACAAACAAATAAACTCACTTTCGCATTTATAATATTAGTTAGGATTAGGATAATCGCTATTTCTGTGTTGTGGACATGCACAGAGAATCTTGAGTTTTCATAAAATAAGGAAGGGCATGCTGTCGCGGGCTTTTGCTCTATAATCCAATGCTTGAATTTGTAAATTTTGTTAGGTATCTTTAAAATTACCGAACAGATTCTGACGTGGTTAAAATGGGACCAACTTGGTAATAAACTCTTTCGAATAAAACAATAATTTCGGATATCAGTCCACTATAGGCGGAGAAATCGGCGAACATACATAAAAAAACATACATACATCGAAACATATAACCTCCTCCTTTTTTGGGAAGTCGGTTGAAAAAACGTTTTTCCCGCTGAGTGACTTTTACCAGATGCTTTATTAATTTTAATCCACTACGTTACAATCATTACAAGTCGATCAGAATAAAAAAAATATAATTCAAAACGCTATTCCTGTTAAATTATTAATCGCAAAATGCCTAGTACATGACCTGATTAGGTACCCTAGTATTGAAAACTGTAATATTTATGAAAACAGGTGCGTGAGAACAGGACAGCTGTATGTAACAATATCACGTGATGGCGGACCAATCAGGCCGCGGGGAAATTTCGATACACATTTATTAGCGGTCTAATGTATTTGTATTGTAGCACGTTGTTTACTTTCGTTTAGAAATGATCAAGCTATGTTTTGTTATGATGCTTAAAGTCACGATTTTTGTAAAGAACATGAGTGACTCAATGTGTCCTTTCTTCGTATCGATGACTTGATGATTTAGTAGGAACCTACCAAATCTATACTAGAGTTTGTATACTTGTTTGAACACGCTAATCTCTGAAATTACTGGTCCAAGTAAAAAAAAAATCTTTCTGTATATGATAGATATGCTCATTCAAGTGAAAACTATGGCTGTCCAAAATTCCGAAATTCTCACGGGAACGAAGTTATTTGTTACAATTAGATTATTCCCGGGTTTCACTCCCATCATTTCGAGATATTCCCTTCTCATACACTTCAAGATCAAAGTTGTAGCATTGTCTTATATATTGTTACTAGCTGGCGCCCGCGGCTTCGCTCGCGTTAATCCTTTCTTAGCGGATGCCTACGTCATAACATCTACCTGCATGCCGAATTTCAGCCCGATCAACCAGTGGTTTGAGCTGTGCGTTGATAGATCACTATGTCAGTCAGTCAGTCACCTTTGATTTATATGTATACTAGCTTTTGCCCGCGGCTTCGCCCGCGTGAATTTCCCACGGGAACAGTGCTTTTTCCCGGGATAAAAAGTAGCCTATGTGCTATTCCAGGTCATTATCTACCTCTGTACCAAATTTCATCGAAATCCGTCCTGTAGATTTTGCGTGATTGAGTAACAAACATCCTCACAAACTCACAAATTCACAAACTCACATCCAAACTTTCGCATTTATAATATTAGTATGGATACAATGTGTCCCGTCATCAGTGTCGGAGCCTTTAATGGTATGTTATATTGCATTTTTTATGGACAAATCACCACTGAAAACTTTTTTTTTATTTATTTTTTTAACTTTCGTTTTAAAATAAAAAATAAACATTTTAATGGGCTAGTTTATTCACAAGAAGCTAATAATAATTCAAAAAACCACATTTTTTTTTTTTCTTTTAAGTTATTTCTTTTATTTTTGTCTTTCATATTGAAACATCTTTCTCATTTTATTGTTGTCTACATGATTAGCTTTTTATGTCGATAAGACTTACACGACTAGTTACGATTGAATTAGTATAAGAGCCCGAAAAAAAACAAAATGGCTGCCATTTTACTACAGTAGAAGAAAAAAGTTTTGGGTGGTGAAAAAAATGCCATATAACGTACCATTAAAGGCTCCGACACTGATGACGGGACACATTGTATAGAGATGGGGATTTCAGGGCGCTAGTAAAGGTAGATAATATTACTGCGGTGTTACGCCAGTGAGCAGCACTAGCACTAGGGGAAAACTGAGTATTTTAAAATTGGCAATGTTTTTCAATGCAAGACAAATGTAGTCACAAAGTTCCTGTCCATTTTCTACTGACTTGTTTACAATGTCAACGAGTGATTTGTTTACCGCATGTGCTAATGCTACCATCTGCATCAAGCTTTACGTAGTATTTCCTAATAGGAATAAATTCATAAATTTTAAAATCCAACCTACCTATTAATAAGAAATTCCTGTTAATAGGTAGGTTGGATTTTAAAATTTTCCGTGGTAAACCTGTGGTCTTTAAATTCTGTTCATTCTGTATTGTTAAAATAATTAATCTGAATAAACTAACACTTTAATTGGTCCTTCGTAAAAGAAGTTTCATGAACGTGGAAAAGTTTAAAAACCTAACCAACCATGATTCACTTAAACGTGATTATAAACTTTTAATAAAGGTGACCATTTAATTGGGCTCCAAAAATTAAAAGGCCACGTGTACCTTATAATCGGTACCTAGCTAAGTGGCCCATAACCGGCAAGTGTATCATTTTCTTAGAATTATTGTCTTGTAAGGTAAAAGTATCAATTATCGTATGTGTAACAGATATGAATAAAATATACGTCCTCCGGCTGTCTAACTGAAAAATTGTCATGACCCTAATGACTTCAGTTAACTAGGCTTTTTATTGTAAGCAAATATCCCATCAGTCACTGCCTTGGAGGCATTTCTTGCAAGGCGCCTTGCATTTGTACCGTAATTACGCGTTTCATTCAGCGGGACGCTGCTTTAATTATTCAATCGATTCTTCCTCTCTTTTCCTCTCTGTAATGTTCGATATTGGTAAGCGAGACAGACAGAGGTCTAGAAGGTAAGGCTGGAAAGCAAAAGCTCATGTTTCAGTTGTGTGTTAGGCGCGAAGGAAAGCGGTGGGCCCGCGATGCCCATGAGGTTCAAACCGCTAGCAGAAATGCTATCGCGAAGGCACAACTTCCGAATAACTAACCGAAAATTGATCAGTTAAAATAAAGATGAGATAAAATATAATTTGGATTTGAGGGATTTTTATTTAGTTTGTTTTAAGCTATGTTTACGAAGGTCGCGTCCTTCAATCGATAAACTATTAATTGCTACAGCGTGTGATTGCCCGTGGCCGGTAGACAACAGCGCTGGACGCGTGTTTTCTACATATTTTTTTTCTATAAGTGCCAATTAAAATATAGTATTAAGTCCGTGTGTGTCGAAAATTTGCCGCCGAAGAGATTTGCTTAATCTGTATCTTCATGGAATATGGGCATCTGTTTAGACACTGGTAAGTACTATTTTCCACATTTTAACTAATTTTTACTGATAAGTAAGTGATAATAGCGTATAAAACCTTGCTATTTAGTCCCACGTTGGGCGCCAACTTAGACTCCATCGGTCGCCTCGTAAATTCCCGCAACGGTTAATTCAAAATTCTATCTAGGTACATCTTCCCTTTCCGTTTCTAGAATGCCTTTTTTATGTCGGTTCATCTACCAAAATAATTAAAGCATCCCTGATTGCAAAAATATATTTTATGTTTAGTTTTTAGTGAATATTGCTGGAGATTTAATAGCAATTTTTAATTTAATGCACTTACACCAACTCATATTCAGAAAATTGGGGAATTGTCAAAGAAATCTAAATTTCTATATTAATAAAATGGGACGCTTATTGATTTATGGGTATATCAACGCAGAGACGAAACCGCTGAACATAGAAACTTGCAATGCGTTTTTATTGGTTTATTATAAATCGTAAGTGAGTGTTCACTAAGAAACGAATTTTGGAAATTCCCTCCTTTAAGGGGGTAAACTGGGCGACAAATTAAATTCACGCGGGCGAAAGCTATTATCTAATATTGCCTAAAGATTTAGAGCATGCAACATGCGCACCTAATAATTGAAAAAAACTATTTTGGAAATTAATTACTTAAGTTAATCTTGCTGCAGTAAGTATTATTTCAATTAACGGAATACTATCAATTTCAAAAATAGTTTCTGCGTCCAAATAACTCCAATCAAAGCCTAGGCATTGTATTTTCGTAACTGTAGCTATTCCACGGATAGTCGACAGCTCATCATAAACCTAAGCAAATTGCAAATTCACCTCTATTACCGGCGCTTAGAAGTCCATGCTGGGTAACTGGGCATTCGGTTGTCTGTACTTCGTCCATGAGCTATAAATCAGGCCGACCCACTTGTTAACCTTGTATATTGACACACGCGCATTGTCCGACTACTCGATTGCCAAGGCTCCGACATCATTTTCTTTTCTATAAAACACAGTATTATTGCCTGTATGGTAATTTTTTCCTATACATACATATTTATTATTACCTGTTTCCCATGGGAATAGGGAGAGACTGATAACGCTACACTTGCCACGATCCTAATCCTTTTCCCCAGTAGGTAAATACTAATTAGTTTCTTCTGTCTGTTTTCTACAGTAGTATTTATGCTCTGTATTATACTCGCGGAACGATATTGAAAATATTCTAAGTGATTCCCGAAAAAAGAAATAAAGGTGAGAGGACCAAATGAGATCCGAGATGAATTAAGTTTTGTTTCGTGCTTTTTAAACAGAAGAATAAAAATAGTATTAAAATAGTACATCTGTCTCTCGCTCTCATGACATTCTATATTTTAAAGAAGTGAACAAATAATAGTGTAAATGAATATTTTTTTATCAATAAGATGTCTTCAACAGAACAAAACAATGAAGAGTTGGAGACCACAGGAGGGGATCGAAGCCGTCGTGACAGTGCCTGGGTCGGCCGAGCCACGCCGCCTACCGCCTCTTTCCCCATGCAAAACTCCAGTCACGTCAAATTCGAGCCGCCGAATGTGCCAGTCATATTTGTCCTGGGTAAGCATTAATATTGATGCATAAATCTCTATTTGATATATCTACTATCCTTACTGATCACTAGCTTCCTCTGCATTTGTCACTTTTGTCAAAAACGTCAGTTACGGTCGATTTCGATCTCCTGTTTACGCTATAAATCTTCCCGATTTTATATCTAGGATAGATCTATCTATATCATCAACAATTCCGTGTTATGTGCTTATTCACTTCTGTGAGCTACCATTTATGAAAAGTTACCAATCCAACGGGTTTGTAAAGTTAAACCTCATCATATCTTAGATTAGTCGAGATAGATACAGCAAGAGCATACAATCAAATTCCATTACAGGTGGCCCAGGTAGCGGCAAGGTAACACATTGCGACAACCTGATGCAGGAGCGTCGTGGCGTCGTCCACATCAACATGACGGACCTTCTGCAGCAATACGCCATCGGCAACGGTACATCGCTTGCAAAACACGGTTTGCACATTAGTATACGTAGTTACACTTACCTTGACGATTTTATAGCACAAGTATTGTAAACATCTCTAAAATTATAAATTAGGAGCGTAGAGGCTACCTGATTGGAATATAAACTATCTTATAACTTAATATCGATAACGATACATTTCTAATTCTCTAAACAAGATTTGCACTTTGGTAGTTAAACTTTACACTTATTAAGACGACTTATTGATATAGCACTACGATATGACATCTCTAAACTACACACATAACTAGGTATAGAATACTAACGGGACTTAGCACAAATATTTTGTATTTATTTGTTGTTATAATAGTTCACGTTACGAGCGATCGTTGCAGTCGCCGTGGTCATAGCACAGAATTAATACAAGTACTACGTATGGTCATAGTTTAAAACAAGAGAGTTTAAGAAATACTACTACACCCTAGATTTTAAAACGAATATGTAGCACATTATCACATAGATTAACTACACGTATGTTATCTGTGAATGGAGAAAGAAGAAAATATTTCAACGGGAGACTAAACTCCCGAGCTTAAAATTCTTACTTAGTGGGTATAAAAAAATGGGGAAAACGAGGTAGATGGAACTACAGTTTGAGTCATCCGTACCGTTTTCTCAATATGTACCTTATCAAATCCGCTTAAATAAATAAATAAATACGGACAAATCACACAGATTGAGCTAGCCCCAAAGTTCGAGACTTGTGTTATGGGATACTAACTCAACGATACTATATTTTATGACAAATACATATATAGATAAACATCCAAGACCCAGGCCAATCTGAAAAAGATCATTTTCCATCTTTACCTGACCGGGGATCGAACCCGGGACCTCCGGTGTGGCAGTCTGGCGTGATAACCGTTAGGCCACGGAGGTCGGCTTAGTGGTTGAAGCTTTATTGAGTTAATATACTATGACAACTTTCGCATGTATCCTAATCCTAACTAATATTATAAATGCTAAAGTGAGTTTGTTTGTTGGTTTGTTTGTTTGTTACCTCTTCATGCTTTACCTACTGAACCAATCTTCCTGAAATTTCGCATACACATAGCTGGAAGTGCGGAGAAGGACATAGGTTACCTTTCATCCCGGGAATAAGCACTGTTCCCGTGGAAAATTCACGCGGGCGAAAGCTAGTAACTAATATTAGTAAGAGCATGATATTTGTATAGTTTTGATGTTTTGTGTGAAAGGGGTTACTTAAATGGGTGGAAAGCGAAGTTCACGCAGGCGAAGCCAAAAGCTGGTGGTATCATATAGCATCGAAAATTTACGCATATTCATCTAAAATAATGAATAAACAAGTATTGTTTCTCACTCT
The DNA here is from genome assembly GCA_018467065.1 of Ephestia elutella. NCBI lineage: Eukaryota > Metazoa > Arthropoda > Insecta > Lepidoptera > Pyralidae > Ephestia > Ephestia elutella. Next base: position 17,907,386 of record CM031567.1, read on the forward strand.
AAAAATAAAGCTTAAACCGTACGAGACTATTTAACTTGTGTTAGTACGTGGATGACCACTGCCCTCATCAATGTTAGCAGATCGATGCATTCAAACATTCGTGCAGACACATGTAAATAACTCAGGCCACGCTATATTACTCGTAAATAACTAGATTCTGTTGGCAATTTCGTCCTTAACATAGGTAGTCGCTTCTTGCCCGTTGGGATTGACCAGTAGACTGGACCATATCGTTAGACATTTTTGATATGAGCTTTGATTGACATCATTCCATGCAATCGTAGCACAGCTTATTCGGAAACAGGGAAGCGGATATTAAAATAACTTTTTTTAGACCAAATAGAGAGAGAGAGAGAGTGTCAGAGCTAACTGCGGATAAATTGTCAGACAATTTCATACAAAATATTCATTTTTGACAAGTTTATTGTTGTCATAGAGATATTATGTAGAGATGCGCCGAATAGTTATTTTGCCGAATAACCGAATACCGAATATTATTCGGTTTAACCTTTACCGAACCGAATATTCGGCTGAATTATTCGGTTTACCATTATATTCTGTACGCTACGGTATCGCCGCTAATTTCATTTTTAGAAATAAATGTGAGGGACACTGGACTCTTAACAATTGACTGAATTTATCAATTTAAAGTTAAATATTTCGCAAGTAGATTCCTAAAACAAAAAATCGTCTTCACATACTCATCATATTTTTAAAAGACCTATCAATCGATACGATTTTTCTCGAGAGAGAAAAAAATCATCCCTTTAGGTGTAGGGGAGGCAGTTTATTTTACAGTTCACTCCGCGTAATTATTATGTATAGGTATCTAATACCAAATTGTTGTTTTCTAGTAGGAGTTCTTTGAAAAAATCCTAGGACATACGGACGGACGGACAGACTTGACGAAACTATAAGGTTCCTTGTTTACTTCGGAACCCTAAAAATCTTGCATATGAAGCTGTCTTTTAATTCTACTCCATGTCATGTAACCAACAGAATATTCGTTTTTAATTGAAGAAAAAAAATTTAACCGAATATATTCGGCAGCAAAGTCGAATAATTCGGCTGAATACGAATAGTGGAAAAAATGCCGAATACGCCGAATACCAAACGAATATTTGGCGCATCTCTAAATTAGTGACATTAAATAATGAGAGTTCCCTCGTGGTAGCATATCATATCATGGATGCCCCCAGGCCATGCTTATCATAATAATGCATTGTCATCGGAACTGAAGCCACTCTAATTTAGCTTGACACGAACGAGCATACTTACACTCAAACATTGCAAGTAAAATAAAAGCTTGTTAAAATAGCTGGAGCTTACCAGAATATCCAAGCCGCAAGTAATCCATTACATGGACCTTGAATTTAAACATCGTAGTATAGTTTCTTCATTTAAATTGTAGAATGCAAATGACGCTACAAGAAGTCACCATGTAAAAACCATTGAGATCTGAATAATATAAGACCACAGAATAAAATAGAATAGATGCGATATTTTCGCGATAGTTTGTAGTCTAAAGCACAGTGATGAGTGTAGATGGAGCGAGACAGCGAGAGAGATCTGTAAGAATCGTAGCAGGTGGAAATCGCTAGTAAAGCCTAGCGATTTTCACTTGCTACGATCTTTCGTGGGAGTAGGCAGAGGCCTATCCCCACGGGAAAAGCGTACGGATATGCATTGCATGTTTGCAGTCTCCTGACCTACAAACAAACGGAAAATACCAACTGTACCTACGTCAAATTCTAAATGCTCATATTACCACAACTTTGGAATACCTACCATGCGAAGCACCACCTCATACACGTAGCTCAATCAAATCGCGTAATTTCGTATTTAGATTATTATTTTTTTATCACATGCCATTTCTAGTTGTTGTTGTTGCGATTTCTGTGTTAAAAGTGTACAAAGTTTAACATAGTCCTAGAGTAGTAAATTTAGCGCAGGCGTGTCGGCTGATGGTTTCCATGCTGTTTGCTTGCTTTATGCTTTAAGTTAGACGTCCATCGAGAACTAAACTGACATGGCTCGCATAGCGCCAAGTTTTTAGGGTTCAGTACCTCAAAAGTAAGAAATGGAACCCTTTTAAGATCTCTTTGTTGTTAGTCTGTCAAAACCAACTGTTACTGAGGAAACTCAGTAACGCGTAGAGGTCAAGCTAGTCGAAATCTCTGTCTGGCTCTGTAGCCCACGGGTCTGATATTATTAATACGGTATAGCTCGCCCCTGTAAAACTTTCTCAAGCTATGCAAGCTAAGTTAGTTGGATGTTCGGCTTATTTTATGGTGTAATTGCATGATAACCACTGTTTTATGTTAATGAAGACCAATGGGCAGCGTTGAATGCAGTACTGATAATGTATGTTGGTTTGACATTAAAAAGTGGTGAGATTAAGGTGAAAAAGAAAGCTTAGCCTAACTTGCCTTGGTTCAAAGTCAAAGTCAATTTTTTTTATTGAAACTTGGCCTTCAAAGAAGGCTCTTTTTCACGTCGAAAACTAATAATTTAATCATAATATATTATGTCTCAAAGCTAGAAACTACTAGCATTTCGGAACGACTACTGCTGAGAAGAAATGACGAAAGAAACTCATGAAACAGTCTTGGTCGCCTAACATGCCAGAGGGGCAATAGCCCCTCTGGCATGTTATAATAAATATGGCTATAATAATAAATAGGTATATTAACTTTATACGTACACTAAATTGTGTACAGTCAAAAATAAAATATAAGGAACAAATATAAATATAATAAAACATGTTATGTTTGTGATCGAGTAACCACAATGAAATGGTTAAGAACAAACAATAAAAATAAAAGTCGAATCAGAATCAAGCAGACCAGTTCCCCCTGGATAACTATCTGTCTATAAAACTAATATTACCTTACAAATATAAGGGTAACGCCTAAATTAATAATTGTTAGGGCTTGTAGAGTTAGAGTGCTTTGCTTGGTTTGTCTTGGCGAGGGCTAGATACTTTGTAGAAGTACCTATAATTATCGATTCAGAACGAAAACCCTATATTCACCATTTCCAACCACTATAATATTCTGCAGAACTGCAGCGGACATTAAAATTAAATAAACAGATCAATTAGCCATGCATCAAAGTGGCACATTCTTTGTGTGTTGAAAGATTCAAATTATAGGCTATGTGCCATGGCTTCTTCATGAGAAAATACATGTGTAGTGTCTCAAGGACTTGAATTTGTTACAAGATATCGACCACAGTATTATTTCTACTTTATTTCTGTGAAATAAAGTCCCCATTTATCTACACCGTGTTTTATAAATAAAGTATTGTCTTAGAATATTGTCGCTGCCGTAATATAAGCGGCTGTAATTTTAGATTGTTCGATTTTGGTTTTTGTTTTGTCTTTTAATGTTTTAAAGTGAAAACTTTTTTAATCGTGCCGCACACTATATTTTGTAAATAAGGTGAAACGCATGGCCATGTAACGCTCGTTCGAGTAAAGTCACGCTGATGAAGTTTACACTTCTATTCCCGGGGAGAGGAGACAGAGCAATACAGACTTCCGCGCTCGAGGGATTATAAAAGTATTTAACCTCCATCGAGTTTGCACTCTATAAATTAATGTAAATTAGGATTATTTTTAAATATTCTAAATTGAGACCTGACGTTATATTTCCTCGACAGACATGCAAGACTTCGGCACGCTGTCCAGCAAGACAGTAACCGAGGTGCTGATGCTGGAGATGAAAATGGCGCCCACAGCCAAAACCTACCTAGTCTCCGGGTACCCCAGGTCTATGAGAGACGTCGCCGAGTACTCTGACAAGGTGAGTGCTGGACATAACTGTAGGGAAAAACAAGGAAGGTTTATGTAAAGAAGGACTAGAAAAGGACCGATTATGGAGCCTTGAGGCATGCCCATGTGTAAAGCAGCGCTGCTGGAAGCTGCTCTATTAACTCCTACATGCTGCTTTCTGTTGTCCAGGGTCTCCGACAAGGTGAGAGGAATAGACTGCAAGACACGAGCGGATTTAGTGGATTAGGGGTGGCTTACTTGGAGGCTTAAATTTGATGCAATTTACAGTTATATTGCTGAAAGTTGCAAGTCTAACTTAAAGTCTAACGCTGGTTTCATCTTGATACGCCGCGTAGAATCTGATGAGGACTATGGATGAAGTCGAAGGAGTATAAAAGCTAGTTGTGATTCCTACTAAGCATGACCTGATGGTGCACACAGTATTGGCTTCCGACAAGAGAACTCCTCAATGATTTATCTGCACAGTCATGAAATTTTTACTCCGCATTTCATGCATGAGACCTGGCCATGCCAGAGAGACCTGGCAAGTGACAATAACAACAATAAAAGTTTATGCCAAATAGTATAACTTATTTCCCATGAACGCACAGAACCCTAAAAACAGGACAATTATCTTATATTATCAGTGCCCTTGACACAAAACAGTACTTTCCGAGTGTCTTCTGAATCGATTAATAACGAGTTCCGAGTAGCGGCGAACTTGGGCAATTTGATTCAATTGGACGAATGTCGCCATCGTCAAAGTGCTATTTAAATATTTCTTTTCTAAGACCTAGAATAAAAAAGTCACCATAATTTCCAGCCGATCCCATACAGTTTAGATAATTGTCTTCGACAAACAAGATGGTGCCCATGGGGCTTTCCTCGTGTTAGCAGAGAAATGCTTTTCCAATTATCTAGTAAAGGGGCAAACGTAAATGTCACTTAGATATACATACATGCAACGTGCAGAATCGAGGGCATAAGAGTCTTTGCAAGTAGCCCATAAAATTTTGTTTCGAATAGGAAATTTAAAAAGGCTAAAATCAATACATACCCAAAAGGTGTCAACGAGACAATTTTATTTATTTAGTGGAGGAACGGGGCAAATCCAAAGGTAGGATGACCTAAGGGAAAGGAGATAATAGACATCAAGCATGAGTCACAAATATTTTGCAATATCATTCCTGATTTACCATTTCATTGAACCCCTACCCTACACGTACACATAATTAATATAGTAGACATACGTACTTGTACAGCATACTAACCCTTGATTTCACCACACAGTGTATGTATACTATGAGTCACACATATTTACAGATCAAAAGATAACGTCAGGTGTACGAATCAAAGCAAATAATTTAATAGTTGTTCCTCGAGGCAACGCTCCTGTATTTTAACATTTATCTTCTATCTATATATATAAAAGAACAAGGGTGATTGGTAAATCAACGCCCAGCCTAAACCATAAAAGCTATAAACTTGAAATTTGGACCGAAGTTTTATGTTATTACGTAGTGCTCAGATAAGAAAGGATTTTTCAAAATTAGACCCCTAAGGGGGTTGAAATTGAGGGCAAAGATTGTATGAAAAAAAATTAAAATCTTCACTGATTTACTTGAAACTTGGCAAGAATGCTTCTCAATAAAAATAACCAATGGCGTGTTTCAGCGTTTTTTGAAATTCAACCTCTAAAGGGGTAAAAAAGGGGAGGTAAACTAATTTATCATCACAAAACCGAAACTATAAAAGCTATAAACGTGAAATTTGGTTAGTGTCTTCATTATATAATATACTGCCCACATAAGAAAAGGTTGTTCACAATTTCAACCCTTACTGTCCAAAAAAAGGGGTGAATTTGCGTACCTTTAGACAAATCCCATTTGAAATTTCGCCAGTGACAAGCAATGTTCGTTGGCCTATCGGTAAAGGCCGCGGATTATTTTTTTAAGTACAGGGTTCGAATCCTGCCAGATGTGACTTTTTTTTTCCTATTTTTTTTTTTCGTTTTGTATTAGTTTTTTAGAATTCTTTATTTTTTTAAATATTTTAGTAAAGAAATATTTCAAGAAAGTAGCTGGAAGTAGCTGGATCGAATCCTGCCACTAACAATAATTTTCTGTTTTCGTTTTTTATTTGTTTTCTAGAATTATTTTCTTACTTTTTTTTTTATTTTGAAAAGAAACGAATAAATTCATTTGCAAATTTATTTCCGGTCATACTGATTGTGCCTAGAAAAATATCCAATAGATGGCGTTGATAAAATGAGAAATGTAAGCTAAAAATTATTTCTCAATATTTTTAATAGATGGCGCTGCGCCATTTTGGTGATTTCTACTTCGCGCTTATTTAACAGCATAAAGGGGTTGTTCCGTACTGGAATGGGATATTTAGTTTATTTGTATTTTTTATTTTCGATTCTATTTCTATCAACACACAACTTGAGATAAATTAATGGTGATTTGATCTCGGACTTCCGTGTTGACACCGGATATGCTATGCAATCCGCTCATTGGCCGGTGCGCCGACACGCGCGACCTCTGGCGTCCACAATTCATCAAAATCAGTCACAAATCTACCGCGACACGCGAATTGTTAGCTGCGGCGTTACGCGCTCATAACAACCAGTGGACGTGATTGTGTGCTCCAAAACCCTAACGAAATCGAAGCTAAGACACTCCCGAAACACATACAGACCAGTGACCCTTGGATATCCCATGGTGAAGTTCCCTCGGACAAATACCTACCCCGGGTACAACACGCGGTGCTAGGCCCGAAGAAAGCCAAGCGACGTCTGGTGTCTATGCAAGGTAGGTCTTTGATCTCTCACCATAAATTTGGTCCTTCGAGCCGGATTTGTATTTGTTTCAAAGTTGTGTTGTTGGATTTCAATTTCATTTGCAACAGCGTTACGCGCTAAGCAAAGCCAATATGGCGGAACAAGATTTGTTCGAAAGAGAAATTATTTTAGACGAATTAAAACAAACTTTAGAATTCTTCCCATCTGACGAACAACAGTTCAGGGCGAGATCTAAAGATATAGTTCCAATTCAACGTAAATTTCTTAAATTACAATCTAAAATTGAAAAACAGTTAATTAAAAAAGGTACTTTCGAAAAGGACGAACAGTTGAGCATTCGTAGTACTTTCAACGAGTTGTATTACGCTATCTTAGGTAATATTAATTCTATTAAGCAAAATGAGGATGAAGCCAGGCGCATGAGTCGATCTTGTGTCAATATGTCGATGCATAGTGCCGCGAATCTCAGTCAGCCCAAACTACCAAAGTTGCCCCTACCGTCATTTTCCGGGGAAACCACTGACTGGCCATCGTTTTGCGATTTATTCAAATCACTTGTTCACAACAATGATTCTTACACGGATGCGGAGAAATTTCGATACCTACTTCTTACTCTGAAAAATGAGCCCTTCAATCTCATTAAGTCTATACCTATAACAGACGAAAATTATTGTATTGCGTGGAGTACTCTGGTTTCTCGATACGAAAATAAGCGAGCAATTGCATCAAGACATCTCGATCGAATATTAGATATGGAAACTTGTTCAGATAACTATACAAGTCTTCGTAACTTTTTAAATATATTTCAAGAGAATACTAAAGCACTAGAAATGATGCAATTTCCCGTTGAACAATGGAATTTTCTATTATTAAATATTTTATTACGTAAAATACCGAGTTCCATTCGAAAACGTTTCGAGTTATCATTACTGAAACCATGCGAAATTCCAGCTGTATCTACTTTAATTAATTTTCTCGAACGAGAACTTTCTGCAGTTGGAATGGTAGATTCCAGTGGTAACGCCCCGGGTAAGAAAAATTATGTAGGTACTTCGAACTCTGCGGCGAAGCCGCGTGGCGGAGCGACAGCGCCCCCTACCGGTAAATCTAGCCCGCGTGCGTTCACAGCAAATGTCACGTCGGACAACGCAAGCAATTCTCAGCCTTCTACGAATGGCAATAAGACAAAAAATTGCTTGTATTGTAATGCGTCTCATATGATAACGAAATGTTCGAGTTTTTTGAATTTGCCACCACACGATAGATATTCATTTGTGAAAGATAAAGATATCTGCGTGAATTGTTTGATTCCGGGTCATGAAATACGACAATGCAAATCCAACTTTGTTTGCCGTACTTGCTTTAAACGTCATCATACATTACTTCATTTCACTAAAGGTGAGAGTAGTGCTGTCTCACTCACTCCTGATGCGCAGGAGTCTCCGTCTCACTCCAATGTGAGTTCGGATCCGCCGTCGTGTGCAATGTCGTCGGCCGTTGAACACACTATTATCCGTGATGTGTGTGCGTTATCCAATGCGCCCGCGGCTCGCGTGAATACAGTACTATTGTCAACCGCGCGCGTCGATGTATGGGTTGATATGCATAAGCGTTCTACAATACGGTGTATGATTGATACCGGCTGTGCAGAGCAACTACGCTCTGCTGCCAGAAAATGTGGCAGAGAGAATCCGGACAAACGAAGCGGCGGGAAGAATTCTGTACCGGAACTTTACCGGGAAAAAATCTACCGGTAAAATTAAGTACCGGGAAAAAATCTCCACGCGACACCACGCTTGTCCGACTAGAATCTAACTTAAGCTATACGCAGTCTGCTACCACCGTAGCTTATGAAGGGAGCTACAGGGCCCTATACAATAACCTAACCTATAAATTAATTACAATTGAACACTTACCAAATTAAATCTTCTTTCTCTTCGGATCCAAACTTGAGTGTCTTCGGGAAGGGGGAATTCCTAATCACCCTACCTAACCCTTGAGATCTCAATTCCCAGGACAAATAAATAGATTTCTTCCCGTAGTTTCACTCGGGAACAGCCAGATGTGAACAGCCAGCCACGTTTCACCTCTCACAAGAAAAAGTCACCATGACGGGTACACAAACACAAAGTTCAATAGTTATTTAACAAACAGGAAATTCACAAACACAACTCAAGCTAATTAGCAATCAAAGAACGCGGAACCTCTCGCGTATTAAAAATCAAACCGATATCGCATAGCAATGGCGACCGTCCGCGAGCCATTCGCGCTAGCAGTGTGAAAACCCCGAACGCCCTCTGGCGGCAGCAATGCGAAACGCCTGCGTTTAGTTTTACCCAATATATTACAAACATCCCCCCGTCCCGGTCTGAGAAGCAGACCGCTAGCTTACTCTACGGGAAGGCGGGCGAGAGAGGTCACACCTCTCCTTAAAATCGAACCGTCGACCAACACCTCAGCCACACGCGGAGTGCCATCTCCGCCAAGAATCAAACGTAATATGCGAGCTCGTCGCCAAAGCAATGAGGGCAAATTTGCCTCTTTTAACAATACTAAATCACCCTCCCTGGGAGGCTCAGTCCTGTCTGTCCACTTCACTCTTTGCTGCAGCAAATGCAAATATTCAAGCGACCAGCGACGCCAAAAGTCCTGGCTCATTTGCTGCAACATTTGAAAACGCGACAACCGATATACGCGTTCATCCTTCCACGGGTATTCGGGCAGGGCATTCAACGGCCCTCCCACCAAAAAATGACCAGGGGTGAGAGCTTCCAAGTCATTTGGATCTGGAGATAGCGGACAGAGAGGACGAGAGTTGAGGACCGCCTCAACTTTACAAAACACTGTGGCCAGCTCTTCAAAAGTTAGAGCCGTTTCTCCGATAATGCGGCGGAGGTGGGTCTTTGCGGATTTCACAGCCGCTTCAAAAATCCCTCCCCAATGGGGGCAACTTGGGGGACTAAACTTCCAGGTTATTCCCTTTGGGCAGCAATTTGACTTAAACTAGTACAATTTTTATCAATAAACACAGAAACATCCTTAAGATAATTTACAGTTCCTTTATAGTTTGTGCCATTGTCAGACCTAATAAGGGAAGGTAGACCTCGACGCGAAACAAAGCGATCCAACGCGGCGACGAAGGCCTCCGTAGTCAGAGCCGATACCACCTCCAAATGGACAGCCTTGGTGGCCAAACAAACAAATACACACAAATAGCCCTTCACAATACGGGCATTACGAAAGGGAGAAGCCTTGATCGAAAAGGGACCGGCAAAATCGGTTCCAACGCCGTCAAACGGTCTCGAAGGTCGGATTCGATCAGCGGGCAAATCACCCATCTGTGGTTGCATCGTGGATGCCTTCAACCTATAACATGCAATACATCGAAACAGAACACTACGGATTGCTCTTCGGGCTGACAAAATCCAAAACTCGCGTTGCAAGATAGCCAACAAAGCATTGCACCCAGCATGGGCGTTACGAATGTGTCGATCAGACACCAAAAGCTGCACCAAGGGTCCGCCCTTGGGCAACAACAGAGGATGGCGAGTCTCATATGGAAGATCCGCCTTCCGGAGCCTGCCTCCAACCCGAAGAAGCCCATCCGAGTCGATGTACGGGTTCAAACGAGCGACCGCGCCCTTCAACTTAGCGCGTGAGTCGCGCAAGATACGAAGCTCTGACTCAAACCGTCCGGTCTGCACGACACGGACCCAATGCAACAATGCGCTCCGGCGCTCTTCTGCACCTGCAATCGGCTCCAACCGCTTTGCCTGTGGGTTTCTACAATTATGTATGAAACGCTTAATCCAACTGGTAACACCCAGAAGCTTATCCAAGCTGCTATACCGAGCAAGTAGCCAATCCGGCTCCGACGTCGTCTCAGCGACTACAGCATGTACACGGAGCCCAGTCAAACTCAAAGAAGTAACATCTGTCTGACAGACAGGCCAAGATGTTTCTGATCCCATCAGCCACTCTGGACCCCACCAGAGCGGGTGTGACACCAATTCTGGTGCCGTACAACCTCGGGAAGCACAGTCCGCTGGGTTAAGCTCTCCCGGCACATGTCTCCATGTTATATCAATTCCAATATTTTGAATTTGGGAAACCCTGTTTCCAACAAAAACCTCCAAGGTATGTGGGGCCGCGCGCAACCATGCAAGCGCGACCTGGCTATCCGACCAGGCGAAGATGTCCCGTATCTCGACCGTGGCCGCCAGCTCACTGGCAACGTGATGCAACAATTTAGAGTGTGCAGAGCAACTACGCTCTGCTGCCAGAAAATGAGATTCCCATCAGCCACTCTTACAACCTCGGGAAGCACAGTCCGCTGGGTTAAGCTCTCCCGGCACATGTCTCCATGTTATATCAATTCCAATATTTTGAATTTGGGAAACCCTGTTTCCAACAAAAACCTCCAAGGTATGTGGGGCCGCGCGCAACCATGCAAGCGCGACCTGGCTATCCGACCAGGCGAAGATGTCCCGTATCTCGACCGTGGCCGCCAGCTCACTGGCAACGTGATGCAACAATTTAGAGAGAAGGTGAGCTCCACTCAACTCAAGCTTGGGAATAGTCAGCCTAGTCCTGATGGGGGCGACCTTGCTCTTCCCTAACAAAAGCGAGACATTGACCCGGCCATCGGCGTCAACTGTCCGCATATAGACTGATCGCGGCGTAGCCTCGCTCCGACGCGTCACAAAAGCCATGCAGGCTGGCTCGATATTTCCCGGGGGCAATATTCGACGAGGCAAGGCAATCCGATTGACTTCCTTAATCGATGAAAACAACTCGAGCCAATCATCCAATGGAGGACCAAACAGCGGCTCGTCCCACGAGACGCCCAAAGTCCAAAGTCTCTGAAGAAGACACTTCGCAGAGAATATCACTGGACTGATCCAACCGCTTGGATCAAACATACGGGCTATTACGGACAACACCGTTCTCTTAGTCCAGACCTTTGGTATTTCCAAGTCCACTTGGAATGTAAAAATATCGGTTAGCGGCTGGTACTGCATGCCCAGCACCGCTATCCTGTTGGGATCATCCACATCCTCAAACAGGTGAGGGTTCTGTTGGTGATCCTCCGGGATCCCTTCTAGAACTTTAGGCTCATTAGACAACCACTTACGTAGCTCGTAGCCACCTGTCTTCAATATTTCAATCAATTCATCCCGCAGTAGGAGGGCCTCCTCAATACTTTGGGCTCCGGTGCACACGTCATCAACATACAAGTCACGTGACAGCACGGAAGCCCCACGGGGAAAGCGGATCCGTTCCCGCTCTGCCAATTCAAGCAATGATCTGATGGCGATATAGGGACTAGATTTCAAACCATACGTGTTTGTGTTGAGTTCATACACCGTCACAGGATCCTCAGGGCGCTCACGCCAGAGTATCAACTGGAATCGCCTGTCCTCAGGATGTATGACTGTCTGGCGGAACATCATCCGGATGTCCGCACCAAAAACCACTTGATGTCTTCTAAAGTTCAAGATGATGTCAATTATGTCCCTATGCAATTTGGGACCCGAATGCAAACACAGATTCAACGAAACCCCGTTCGAAGTGGGTGCGGACCCATCAAAGACAGTCCGCAACTTGCCCGTTGAGGCCTTCACCACCGCGTGGTGGGGCAAAAAATAATGCTCAGTTGAGCTCCAATCAACTCGAGCCGGAGACATGTGACCCAAATCCTCGTACTCGCGCATAAATTCAATATATTTATCGCGAAGTACGTGGTCACGCTGCATGCGTCGCTCCATGGACAGCAGTCGTTTCTCCGCAAGCGCCCTACTTTGCCCTAGGCTAGGACGAGAGGCAACAAAGGGTAACCTAGTTACAAACCGACCGGAGGGCAACCTCTCCGTGGTCGATCGAAAAAGGGCTTCGCACTCAGCGTGTTCCGGATCCATCCTGGAACTCATAGGTGGCTCCTCCACCTCCCAAAACCTTTGCATGGTCTTGGCCAAGGACGCAGATGCGACAACCGGTGGCTCCTCCACGGTGCCATTATCAAACACAGGGCCCATCAGGGCAAAACCAAAAATCGTAGACACTGCCATCAGTGAAGACGAACCCAGAGCCTTCTGTGTACCCAACAAAATCCAACCCAATACGTCCGAGCCCAGGAGCAAGTCCACTGGGCCGGGATGAAAGACAAAGGGGTCGGCCAAATCCAGACCCGAAACCAAAGACAACACACCCGGCGGTATGTCTGTCGAGGGGTGCCAACCCGCAATGGTATCCATTACCATAGCCGAAGTCGTGATCCTCATTGTGGAGGACTTCAGCGAAGAAAAGGTGACAAGTGTCTGGCCCGTCAGACACTTCACTTGTATGCCACCAACTCCAAGAAGTGGCACAGGCGAGTCTTCCACGACTAAACCTAACTGGCGTGCCACTCGAGTGGTAACCAAACTGCTTTGAGCCCCTGAGTCCAACAGAGCTCTCAAATTAATGGCTTCCCCCACGACCCCATACGCGGACCACCGCGGTAGGGAGCAGAACCGTCCGCGGCTCTGTCCCAGCAAGGGAGCAAGCTAGTTACGGGCTCCCCACTCTCTCCAAACCAGGGGCGCGCCACTGACCCGGATAATATGGCGGGCGAGTGCACATCCCCATCTGAGGGGGGCATAACCCGCGGCCCGGCCATACATATGGTACGGCGGGTGGTACTCCAGCCGTGGGTACTCGTGCAGCGGCGGAGAAAACCGCTGCGGCTGCATGTGTTGGGTATTGGTAACCCGCGTGGAGGGGGTGTCCCCACTCTCACGTCCGATCTAGGGCCCCCGCCCATGGGGGCCCTATCCGGGGCCTGGCCAGCTACATACTGGCCATGACCTTGGGGCGCGTGGTCCCGGTCCGCCAAGACCCGCGCAGGTACGCGACCCCCTCCCGAGGGGGGTGCGACGAGCGAAGCCGCGTCCTCCGTCCGGTGGTGGAGGGCTTCGCGCAGGAGCGCCCCCGCCCATAGGGGACCCCTGCCTCAACATCCGGGTGCCATCCCCGTTGCGGTTCATGCAAAGCATCGCGTGGTGCCGCCCACGGCATGCACTGCATGGTATGGCACTGGGACAGTCACGTGCATAGTGACCGCCCAAACAATAAAAGCAAAGTTCATGCCGCTTTGCCATGCGGCGCCGATCTTGTACTGGCAGTCCCTGCCAGTCCCTGCATTGCAGCAGGCTGTGGCCCATCCGACCACATTGCAGGCAGTCCGCGTCCCTCGCGACTGCTGCCGTGTGTGCAACCCGCGCACCAGCTCCACGCGGTGGCGGTTGCCGTCCCTGTTGGGGCCTCCTCGCCATGAGGGTTCCAAGGGCCTACGTTCAGGCGCTCTGGATGGCGCTGAGTCCGTCATGGTATTCTCAGCAGCCCGTGCCTCAAACTCCAAAAACTTCACCAAGTCAGTGAATGTTGGTAGGGTGGTGCTATCCCGTTCCGCATTCTCGCGCTCAAATCGCGAGCGGATGTCATTGGGTAATTTGCCCAATACAATGTGCACCAGCAAAAAGGACCATTGGTCCACCGGCAGCCCCAGTGTGCGGAGCGCGTTACAGGCCACTGTAACGGGCGTGAGCAACTGCAGGCGCAACTGTGCCCTGTTGGCCACCTTGGGCAGGGCCATCAACTGTGCGGCGTGCGCATCCGCTAACAAACGTAAGTTTTGGTAGCGGGAGTTCAATAACTCCCAAGCCGTATCGTACTGGTCGTCCTCCACCCGGAGGTGCTGGATGAGCGACCGCGCTTCATCCTCAAGAGTGGAGAGGAGGTAGGCCATCTTCTGGGCCTTCGACAAATCCTGTCGTGCTACGACCAGGGACTCAAACATATTTTTATATGCTACCCACTCCTCCATCCTACCCCCAAAGTGGGACAGCTGAAGGGTGGGGAGCCGACCAGTAACCGCTGGTCCTTCCTGTCTAACAGGTGTGCGAGGGGCTGGTCCGCCAGCCTGTCTCGCCCTTATTGCGGTCACCGCCTCCGCGATATCATCGTGCAGACTCAGGATCTGGTCCATGTCCGCCCTGTGACCTGCGTAGGCCTCCGGGGTAAGATCGGCTTCGGTAAGCGCCGCCATGGCCGCTTCCGCGCTAATCAATCGTGAGTGGAGGTGATCCGCTCTTAGCAGTATGGCGCCCTCCCTGTCCTTCCGGGACAGGAGTCCTCCGGCCGTCACAAACCATCTCAATTCGTTGGCGAGTGTCGCCCTAGCATTGGAGGCCTTCGCCATCGCGTCAAGTCACAAACAAAAAATAACAAAAGGTAAATAAAAAACAACAAAATCAAACAACTACACGAAGAACCGCGGTAGGTATGAGAATGGCACAAACCCGGAACGCACGGTACAAACCGCAAACAAATACAAAAAAGGTTACAAATATTCTTATACAAACAAACTAAGAAAAATCTAATAATTTTTACAAACAATTAATTATTTTTTACAAACGAACAAATAGAGGGTAGATAAACTACGCTCTGCTACCAGAAAATGTGCAGAGCAACTACGCTCTGCTGCCAGAAAATGTGGCAGAGAGAATCCGGACAAACGAAGCGGCGGGAAGAATTCTGTACCGGAACTTTACCGGGAAAAAATCTACCGGTAAAATTAAGTACCGGGAAAAAATCTCCACGCGACACCACGCTTGTCCGACTAGAATCTAACTTAAGCTATACGCAGTCTGCTACCACCGTAGCTTATGAAGGGAGCTACAGGGCCCTATACAATAACCTAACCTATAAATTAATTACAATTGAACACTTACCAAATTAAATCTTCTTTCTCTTCGGATCCAAACTTGAGTGTCTTCGGGAAGGGGGAATTCCTAATCACCCTACCTAACCCTTGAGATCTCAATTCCCCAGGACAAATAAATAGATTTCTTCCCGTAGTTTCACTCGGGAACAGCCAGATGTGAACAGCCAGCCACGTTTCACCTCTCACAAGAAAAAGTCACCATGACGGGTACACAAACACAAAGTTCAATAGTTATTTAACAAACAGGAAATTCACAAACACAACTCAAGCTAATTAGCAATCAAAGAACGCGGAACCTCTCGCGTATTAAAAATCAAACCGATATCGCATAGCAATGGCGACCGTCCGCGAGCCATTCGCGCTAGCAGTGTGAAAACCCCGAACGCCCTCTGGCGGCAGCAATGCGAAACGCCTGCGTTTAGTTTTACCCAATATATTACAAACACCGGCAGTCAAGCGTCGTTCATTACCGAGGCATGCGTACAGCGTTTGGGTTTAGAACGTCGTAATGCCAACACACCGGTGTATGGTATAGGTAGTGACCGTCCAGTACATCCTAAAGGTACGGTTTCATTGTGTTTGACACCTGTCCATGCCCGACAACCTTCTATACCGGTACAAGCATTAATTTTACCAAAATTAATTGCAAATATGCCTAGTATAAAATTACCTTATACAGGCTGGTCTCATATTAATAATTTAAAATTAGCTGATCCGACTTTCCATACACCACAACCGGTGGAGATGCTAGTAGGTGCTGATATACTATCACATATACTACTAGGCAATATAATTAGCGGATCGCCGGGTTCTCCGATCGCGATGAACAGTATCTTCGGCTACCTATTACTAGGTCAACTCACATGCGAGTCTACGACTCCATCCCCCATTCAAGCATGCGCTAGCTCATTCTACGATGACAGTGACTTGAAGAGATTTTGGGAACTTGAGTCATTGCCGGAAGATAAATCGCTCACGCCCGACGAACGTTTATGCGAATCGATTTTCGAAACCACACATAGTCGTGACGGGACCGGACGTTACATAGTCGCGCTCCCATTCAAACCTAACGCCCCACCACTGGGCGATTCTAGGGAAATCGCACTCGCTCGATTTCATAAATTGGAACATCGATTGGAACGGAACCCTAAGTTGAAGACGGACTATCATGACTGCCTACAAGAGTACCTCGATCTCGGGCACATGGAACTCGTCGAAACTAAACCCGTGCCGGGTAGGGTATACTATATTCCTCATCACTGCGTGGTAAAGGAGTCCAGTGAGACGACACGCACTCGCGTTGTTTTTGACGCCGGTTGCAAGTCCGCTAACGGTGTTTCACTTAATGAAAATTTATTCATAGGTCCGAAGTTACACCAGGACATTGTCGATATTATTTTAAAATTTCGGAGACATCACATCGTATTTACGGCTGACATTAAACAAATGTACCGTAATATATTAGTTCAGGAGGCCGACAGAGATTTTCAACGCATCCTCTGGCGTAAATCCCCTGGCGATCCCCTCCGGGAATATCGTTTATGTACTGTCACTTTTGGCGTAAGTGCCTCACCTTATTTAGCTCTTCGCACAATTAAGCAACTAGCTCATGACGAAACTACTCGTTTCCCTCTCGCTTCTACGGTGCTGTTGGATCAAGTATTCGTCGATGACGTCATTACTGGAGCTGACTATGAAGATCAAGCTCTGGCTCTTCAACAGGAGCTCATCGCTATTTGTGCTGCCGCTGGTTTCCAATTACGCAAATGGCACAGCAATTGCCCAGCGATACTCGCTGCGGTGCAGATGCCAGTACTTGACGGTGAGCGGCAAAATAGTGTTCCGTTCGCTCCCATGGAAAGGGATAACCAGACAAAGGTCTTAGGATTGCAGTGGGATCCTTCCACTGATCAGTTCACATTCAGCGTTCAATGTAATTCGGATAAAATTACAAAACGAACCATACTCTCACAGATCGCCAAGATTTACGACCCGATGGGTTGGCTGTCCCCTGTAACTGTTTTTGCAAAACATTTGATGCAGTTATTATGGCTTTCCGGCGTTGGTTGGGACGACCGCCCACCCGTGGATATCGTAAACGCTTGGGTTGATTTCATACAAGAGTTACCACTCTTATCACGTGTTTCCATTCCCCGCCAGGTCTTTTTCCAAATCGTGTAGCATGCAGATTCACGGCTTTTCTGATGCGTCCGAACGTGCATACGCGGCATGCATTTATCTACGTTTGACCGACAGTAACGGAGGGAGTACCGTCCATCTTCTAATTGCAAAAACACGGGTCACGCCGATCTCTCCGCGGTTATCAATCCCGCGCCTAGAACTCATGGCGGCACTACTCTTATCCCGTCTGTTAGACAAGGTCATACGGATTTACAACATAGAAATGATAAATGTATACGCGTGGTCGGATTCGTCTATTGTTCTGGCTTGGCTGCGCTCTCCGCCCTACGAGTGGAAGACATTTATTTCTAATCGCACTAGCGAAATACTTACCGTAGTCCCGAGTCCACACTGGAGACACGTGCCTTCGGCGGATAACCCAGCGGATGCTCCGTCACGTGGTATGCTACCGTCCACATTCCTAGAGAATGATATGTGGTTTCATGGTCCCTGGTGGCTGCGACAGGATCCTACGACCTGGCCAGCACAAAAGGAAATTTCTCCTACGAATGAAGAAAAACGTAATTTACCTTTAGCTTCCGCTACCACTATTTCTTCGAACGTTGAAGAGAATGACATTTTCAACAGGTTTTCAACCTTATCCAAATTAGTTCGAATTACTGCATATATATTTCGCTTCTATAGAATTTTAAAATCTAAAATTAATAGAACAAATATTTCGTACTTACAGTACATTTCTATTTCAGAATATTCTTATTCTTTGAATCGATTGATTTACATTGTACAACAGTCCACTTTTCAAGAAGATATAAAAAATATCTCTAAGGGGAAAACCCCTCTAATCAATTGAAGCGGCTCAATCCCTTCATTGATGACAACAATTTTTTACGTGTCGGCGGACGCCTTCACAAATCTCTTCTTTCATACGAATCGAAACATCAGTTAATTCTACCAAAGAAGCATAACTTAACTTATTTGATAATTGATAACGCTCATTTGGTAAATTTGCATGCGGGCTCCCAATCGGTCCAATACTTTCTCTTACAAAAATATTGGATTCTGTCAAGCCGTGACATTATACGGCAGCGCATACATCGTTGCGTGCGGTGTTTTCGCCTACGGCCGACGCATCCGCAACCAATGATGGCGCCGTTGCCAGCCGCGCGATTAAGACCCGAACGTCCATTCTTAAAAACAGCTGTTGACTACGCTGGCCCATTCTACGTTCGCGCCAACAAGGTGCGCAATGCAAAAATTATTAAATGTTATGTCTCAGTTTTCGTATGTATGTCAGTCACGACTCTACCGGACGTATCCTTGACCGACACACCTCCCACACGCCTATCCCGATTGCGGTGGATTCAACAGTGCTTCCAGCACTTCTGGAAGAGATGGAGTCAAGAATACTTGCATGAACTCCAACAACGTAGCAAGTGGTATCACGATCGCGGTGAGCCCATTCGTGAAGGAACCATTGTTGTTGTACGCGACGACAATCTTCCCCTCTTCAGTGGAGGATGGCTCGTGTGCATGCGCTTCATCCTGGCTCGGACAATATCACCCGCGTAGTTACACTACAGGCCGGGAAAACATTTTTTAAGAGAGCAGTGGTTAAGCTCTGCCCTCTTCCATTAGAATAGGTATCTAATGGCTCCTGCATTCAGCAGTGTCTACCACTGTCCACTGAACCCAAGACCTTCGTCGCAGGGCTGAATGCAGGAAACTATCTTTATTTAATTTTTCTTATTTTAACTACGGTCGTTCTACGAACGCTCAACTTTAGTTTTATAGGAAGTTTCTTATAAGTTTTTTACTTTAGTCTACTAAACTAGTAACTAATTTCTTTTATCTTTAAAAGAATCCCATTCTTTTAAGGTGAGCGGCATGTTCCGTACTGGAATGGGATATTTAGTTTATTTGTATTTTTTATTTTCGATTCTATTTCTATCAACACACAACTTGAGATAAATTAATGGTGATTTGATCTCGGACTTCCGTGTTGACACCGGATATGCTATGCAATCCGCTCATTGGCCGGTGCGCCGACACGCGCGACCTCTGGCGTCCACAATTCATCAAAATCAGTCACAAATCTACCGCGACACGCGAATTGTTAGCTGCGGCGTTACGCGCTCATAACAACCAGTGGACGTGATTGTGTGCTCCAAAACCCTAACGAAATCGAAGCTAAGACACTCCCGAAACACATACAGACCAGTGACCCTTGGATATCCCATGGTGAAGTTCCCTCGGACAAATACCTACCCCGGGTACAACACGCGGTGCTAGGCCCGAAGAAAGCCAAGCGACGTCTGGTGTCTATGCAAGGTAGGTCTTTGATCTCTCACCAGGGGTCGTGGGTATAATAATAAAACAGTAAAGATATTTTGTCTGTACAGTACATTTAGTATTTTTGACTGAAATGGATAGAGGGACACTTAAAAAGAATAACAGAAAGCAAAAACATTTTTTTTGACTTTTTTGTCTGTCTGTCTGTCTGTCCGTCTGTACTTACGTACTGTTCTTTACTCACCATGGTATATAATCATTTTGTTCTATATTAGCTGAGTTACAGGGTTGGCTCCTAGAAATTTCTAAAGTCATTCCTGCTCACTACCCAATTATCTATACATATAATAAAACAGTAAAAATATTTTGTCTGTACATTTAGTATTTTTGACTAAAATGGATAGAGGGACACTTAAAAAGAATAATAGAAAGCGAAAAAAATTGTTTTGGAATTTCTTGTCTGTCTATCTGTCTGTCTGTCTGTATGTATGTACGCGTTTCACGCAATATCTGCTGGACGGATTTGAATGAAACTTTTTTTGTTGTATAGCTATTAAGCCTAGGCAACATATAGGCTATAAGTGATTTTGAAAACTGGAACACCTGATGAAGAACCTTAACAGAACAGCTAAACTATAAGAAATATGGAAATGGTACCTTTGGAAAAGTTTATCAATCTGACGAGCATTTTCTGTTGACGTATAAAAATCGAAGATCAGGATCATCTGATGAAGAATTCCAAGGGACCAGCTACACTATTACATATATGGAAATGGCGCCTTAGCAAAAGTCGTTTAACCTGATGAGCATTTTCTGCTGACGTATAAAAATTTAAGTTTATGCAACATCTGATGAAGAACTCCAAGAGACCAGCTACTCTATAAAAAATGGAAATGGGGCCTTAGCAAAAGTCGTTCAACCTGATGAACATTTTCTACTGACGTATATTTATACGTCAGTAGAAACACGAAGACAGGACACGGGATAGGATAAAGAGGGACTCGGGGTGGGAGTGGTGGTACACGGGAAATTGTAGATAACGAGCAGACGAAGTTCGTTTATTGAATGAAATATCACTTTTGATTCATTTTAACACCGCGACTGTACTACGAGTACCTAATATATTCCCGCGGGACACGGGATAACCAAATAGCTGAAATTTTGAGTACTGGAGTTTAGGTTACTACAGTTTGGAACACAAAAAGATTTTTTATCTAAGGAAACTCACGCGGGCGAAGCCGCGGGCAGCAGCTAGTGTTAACATACTACATTATTACATGAACATGACTACATACTATAAACTAGCTTTTGCCCGCGACTTCATCCGGTAATTTACTATTATGAAAATCTCAGGGCCTTAGCGGCACATCAAGAAGAAACCTATCCCAGATTTTAAGGTAGCCACAGTTGGCATAACTATTACATGTTGTTCCCAGATCCAGACCATTTCTGGTGTGGTGCTGGTCAGTTGGCGTCAACGGGTGTTGGAGAGGCAGATCGAGTATGGCGCTCGACTGGGTCATGTCGTACTCAGTCTCGCGCGGATGGAGTTAAACAACTTCTACCGCAACGTCATGCCGGTGGCTGACTACTTCGATCAGACTAACATGCTGGTGGCTGTGAGTACCCTCCTCTATTATATCTTATATATGATGTGTGTGTCCAAGGGCTTTCTCCCTTCTATTGACCAGCAACTCTTCGTTCCGTTCTGTCTTGTCATCATCCACTTTATCGTCTTGCTAGTCGCTGACTACTTCGATCAGACCAACATGCTGGAAGTTGTTAGTACCCTTTGAGTCTTTTATTTATTTATTCACGAATAAAGAAGTACTACGATTATTAGCAACACGCTTCGTCGTATCTTCACAATCAGAAGGCACCATCATATTTTACTTGCGGTTGAAGTTACTGGTTACACATACTGGTCAAAAACAATATTATTATAGCCAGAAGAAGAAATACTGTTCGGGCCCGACAATCAATCAGCAATATTGCTTCGTCAAAAATTTATTCTTTATCCTGTACCCTTTTATTAATCTCACTCTTCTATAGTCAAGCATCTCTTCGTTCCGTCTCTTTCTTTCTTGATCGGGTCATCAGACATTCTTATAGACACGTCATCGCCAGTCGCCGACAATTTCTATTAGACAAACATGCTTTGGCTGTAAATTTGTCTTTCTCTAGTCACTTATGTTTTATGCTTGCAAACATTACAAATTCACATCGTTTGTCCTTTTTAACATAATTAAATTGTAAAAACAGCTGCTGCCTGGCTGGTATGACTATTTTAGGGTCACAAGCTCCTATCAATGTGATAAAGCGACTCGCAGCAACAGGCATTTTCTTAACGGCTAATGTCGTATTATTGTCGTTATTATAAGGTGTATATAGTTAATGTTTGTTTTAAAGAAAATATTGAAATGCCATTATAAAATCGTAGTATTAGCTAACATTCACTACACCGTCCACGATAAAGTATTAAATGACAAACACGTACCCGGTGCTTACCTCATAAAGCAGAGGTTCCCAAAGTGGGCGATAACGCCCCCTTGTGGGCGCTGCAGGTCTCAAGGGGGGCGGTAAGAGACCCAGAAAGAAAATGTTTTTTTTTTTGCTAGGAGCTTTATTTAGCTAGGAGGCCTCTTAAACAACGACTGCAAGAGCTCTCGACTCTCAACAACAACTTGTGAACATCAACTAATATGAATTAAAAGATTGCTCAAACTCGGTTCTATATTTCTCTCCGCGTAGTTCATATATCTGTCCTATTTTATTGAATATAGAAAAAATGAAAATCATGTCAATCGGTTGCTCCGACAAGCTCATAACATCAAAGAATGATATAGCTTACATGACAGACCTGTATAAATTGTTCAACGACATGAATCTCCAACTGCAAGGCGATAAACTAAATTTAATTAAAACAAAAAACGTCGTTGCTGCTTTCGCAGCCAAACTGCTTCTACACAAAAAGAATCTGGGCAGACGTGAGTTTCACAATTTTCCAAATTCATCAGTATCATGCAGTAACGACGAATTGTTTGCCTACTGCCAACATTTGGAAAACCTCCACATTGACTTCACCGAACGATACCAGGACATTTTGAACTTGGAAATACCAGACTGGGTGTTGGATCCGTTTTCAAATGTCAACACAGCAATGTCACCTCAGCTGGAAGAAGAACTTATAGAATTGACAACAAACGAGGAAATTAAAATCAAGTTCAAAAATGGTTACCAAGAATTTTGGCTACAAAAACCGATCCCGCAATTGTACCCTGGATTGTGGTCAATCGTTCAACGATTCTTGATAGCATTCCCATCGTCATATTTGTGTGAACGTGGATTTAGTGCTGTGACAACACTGCTTACTAAAAAGAGAAATCGTTTGCTTGTTACCGAACGTGGCGACTTGCGACTGTTCTTGAGTAAATTGGAACCTGATATCAACAAACTTATTAAACAGCATCAGATTCATCCTTCACATTAGTTTTTATATAAGGATTGATTATTTTAGTTATATTTTTAATAAAAGATACTGTGTTTTAATACTATAAAGTCGCGTTTCAATAATCATTCTTATTGGCAGGTGGAGCCCGTAAGAGTTAACTTGAGACCTAAGCGCCGTTGTATGTTACCTACTGCGCTCAGGTTTCAAGTTGCGGGTTATAGTAAAAGTTTCGTTTAGAATTCTCCGTTAATATACATATATAGGTCACAATAATTAATTAATTTAATTTGAAGTTATAGTGGTTTTTAAAAAGGTAAAAAAATGGGGGCGCTAAAAAAATATTTATTCTCATAGTGGGCAGTAGACAAAATAAGTTTGGGAACCACTGTCATAAAGAATGCAGCCCCCAGCAATTTGCTCTACAACCGTCTTTATAACCCTATAATTTTACGCAAACTAGTGCTTTGTCCATTGTTTACTTGGACTGAATAAAATATTAGGATTCAGGTGAACATTTTTTGTTTCTACTAATCTTTCCTACTTCTACTATAGTTGTATTTTTCTTCTGAGGGTGCCTTATATAGTCGCAATTGCCTCTCTACCTCTTTCTTTTTAGATCTTATAGCTATCTGAGTCAAATAAAGAATAAGGCAAGTGCAAACCACCTAAGCTAAGAAAGTTGTTGATTTTCGCGATCTTATCCCATGTAAAGGATGATTTCTTGTATTTTTCTAAGTCTGGCAGTCATGAAATAAATAATACGGTTGGGAGGGTAAGATGCTTCGGCACCAGGTTGTTAGGAGGTTGATCTTGATTAGAAGACATTTACTTTCTATTCCATGAGAACATTTTCTATACTACCAAAAAGTCTACTATTCTATTATTATTAGCTAAGCGTGGCCTTCGAGTCTCATGACTCTACCATACCCTTAAAGAATAAATATGTTATACTATATCTGTAGATGCTTTGGGACTTGTAAGGGTGGGTTGATCGTGTTTAGAAGATGCGCAAATAAAACCGTTGCTGACGGGTTGCACTGTATTCCTATTGTACTGTTGTCTGTGGTTGTGACATTGCCTGTTGACCGAGAGTCATCGATCGGCCGGACATCGATTGCGACAAACGACATTACTGGTTTGTTTACATCCACTTCCGTAACGGATTTATATTCAGAGTTATCAAGAGGATTTTTGTCACTGAGATCTATAAACTCTGTCATATTTATTATTCTAATTAATTTTGTGGTTTGCACTTTGCTTTACAGTTTGAAAAGATGGATGAATTTTCTTTGTACCCCAAAAGAGCTTCCCGGTTTTTTCACTTAAGTTAACCTTATTTCTGTGTGTAAATTTGGTAGTAAAAATGATATAATTTCCGTCATTGGGACATTCGGTAAATACGCAAAGTTATAACATTCTAATTTTGCGTTCATCTACTATAACGTAAGTGTTTGTAATATAATTGCGTGAAACGAAACGCACGCGTTTCCTATTGTCGCCACCAGGCGTTCGGGGTTCTCACATTGCTCGCGTAAAATGGCGTCGCGGACGGTCGCTTTTGTCCTGTGCGATTTCGGTTTGTTTAATACGCGAGAGGTCCCGCGTCCCTTTGTCTAAAACCACGTTGATTGTTGGTTAGTTTGAATTGTAATCGTGTATCCCATCGTTGTTAAATAACTAATAAGCTCGCGATAATTTGTGTTTTGCGAAAGAAATGTATTTGGACTGTTTGTTGTGAACGACGTGCCCTGTGGCTGCCTGGAGACGCCGAAACCTGTTGCCGAGTGGAACTGCTAGACGGATCAGGTATTTTTTCTGGGGATTGAGATCTCATGGGGTAGGTTGGGTGACTTAGGGAACACCACCTCCTCCGAAGACACCCCAACTTGGATTAAGAAGTCAACTTGGTGAGTTTCATAATAAATTTAGTTAGTTAGTTATTAGTACATAGGGCCCGTAGCTCCCTATATAAGTTACGGTGGTAGCAGTCTGCGTATAGCTTAAGTTAGGTTCTAGTCGGGCAAACGTGGTGCCGCGTGGAGATTTTTTCCCGGTACTTATTTTTACCGGTGGTTTTTTCCCGGTAAAGTTCCGGTACAGAATTCTTCCCGCCACTTCGTTTGTCCCGGATTCTCTGCGCACATTTTCTGGTAGCAGAGCGTAGTTTATCTACCCTCTATTTGTTCGTTTGTAAAAAATAATTAATTGTTTGTAAAAATTATTAGATTTTTCTTAGTTTGTTTGTATAAGAATATTTGTAACCTTTTTTGTATTTGTTTGCGGTTTGTACCGTGCGTTCCGGGTTTGTGCCATTCTCATACCTACCGCGGTTCTTCGTGTAGTTGTTTGATTTTGTTGTTTTTTATTTACCTTTTGTTATTTTTCGTTTGTGACTTGACGCGATGGCGAAGGTCTCCAATGCTAGGGCGACACTCGCCAACGAATTGAGATGGTTTGTGACGGCCGGAGGACTCCTGTCCCGGAAGGACAGGGAGGGCGCCATACTGCTAAGAGCGGATCACCTCCACTCACGATTGATTAGCGCGGAAGCGGCCATGGTGGTGCTTACCGAAGCCGAACTTGCCCCGGAGGTCTACGCAGGTCACATGGCGGACATGGACCAGATCCTGAGTCTGCACGATGATATCGCGGAGGCGGCGACCGCAATAAGGGCGAGACAGGCTGGCCGACCAGCCCCTCGCACACCTGTTAGACAGGAAGGACCAGCGGTTACTGGTCGGCTCCCCACCCTTCAGCTGTCCCACTTTGGGGGTAGGATGGAGGAGTGGGTAGCATATAAAAATATGTTTGAGTCCCTGGTCGTAGCACGACAGGATTTGTCGAAGGCCCAGAAGATGGCCTACCTCCTCTCCACTCTTGAGGATGAAGCGCGGTCGCTCATCCAGCACCTCCGGGTGGAGGACGACCAGTACGATACGGCTTGGGAGTTATTGAACTCCCGCTACCAAAATTTACGTTTGTTAGCGGATGCGCACGCCGCACAGTTGATGGCCCTGCCCAAGGTGGCCAACAGGGCACAGTTGCGCCTGCAGTTGCTCACGCCCGTTACAGTGGCCTGTAACGCGCTCCGCACACTGGGGCTGCCGGTGGACCAATGGTCCTTTTTGCTGGTGCACATTGTATTGGGCAAATTGCCCAATGACATCCGCTCGCGGTTTGAGCGCGAAAAATGCGGAGCGGGATAGCACCACCCTACCAACATTCACTGACTTGGTGAAGTTTTTGGAGTTTGAGGCACGGGCCGCTGAGAATACCATGACGGACTCAGCGCCATCCAGAGCGCCTGAACGTAGGCCTTTGGAACCCTCATGGAGAGGTAAGCCCCAACAGGGACGGCAACCGCCACCGCGTGGAGCTGGTGTGCGGGTTGCACACACGGCAGCAGTCGCGGGGGACGCGGACTGCCTGCAATGTGGCCGGATGGGCCACAGCCTGCTGCAATGCAGGGACTGGCAGAGACTGCCAGTACAAGATAGGCGCCGCATGGCAAAGCGGCATGAACTATGCTTTTACTGTTTGGGCAGTCACTATGCACGTGACTGTCCCAGGGCCATACCATGCAGTGCATGCCGTGGGCTGCACCACGCGATGCTCTGCATGAACCGGAACGGGAATGGCCCCCGGTTGTTGAGGCAGGGGTCCCCTATGGGCGGGGGCGCTCCTGCGCGAAGCCCTCCACCATCGGACGGAGGACGCGGCTTCGCTCGTCGCACCCCCCCTCGGCAGGGGGGTCGCGTACCTGCGCGGGTCTTGGCGGACCGGGACCACGCGCCCCAAGGTCATGGCCAGTATGTAGCTGGCCAGGCCCCGGATAGGGCCCCCATGGGCGGGGGCCCTAGACCGGACGTGAGAGTGGGGACACCCCCCTCCACGCGGGTTACCAATGCCCAACACATGCAGCCGCAGCGGTTTTCTCCGCCGCTGCACGAGTACCCACGGCTGGAGTACCACCCGCCGTACCATATGTATGGCCGGGCCGCGGGTTATGCCCCCCTCAGATGGGGATGTGCACTCGCCCGCCATATTATCCGGGTCAGTGGCGCCCCCCTGGTTTGGAGAGAGTGGGGAGCCCGTAACTAGCTTGCTCCCTTGCTGGGACAGAGCCGCGGACGGTTCTGCTCCCTACCGCGGTGGTCCGCGTATGGGGTCGTGGGGGGGAAGCCATGAATTTGAGAGCTCTGTTGGACTCAGGGGCTCAAAGCAGTTTGGTTACCACTCGAGTGGCACACCAGTTAGGTTTAGTCGTGGAAGACTCGCCTGTGCCACTTCTTGGAGTTGGTGGCATACAAGTGAATTGTCTGACGGGCCAGACACTTGTCACCTTTTCTTCGCTGAAGTCCTCCACAATGAGGATCACGACTTCGGCTATGGTAATGGATACCATTGCGGGTTGGCACCCCTCGACAGACATACCGCCGGGTGTGTTGTCTTTGGTTTCGGGTCTGGATTTGGCCGACCCCTTTGTTTTCATCCCGGCCCAGTGGACTTGCTCCTGGGCTCGGACGTATTGGGTTGGATTTTGTTGGGTACCCAGAAAGCTCTGGGTTCGTCTTCACTGATGGCAGTGTCTACTATCTTTGGTTTCGCCCTGATGGGCCCTGTGTTTGATAATAGCACCGTGGAGGAGCCACCGGTCGTCGCATCTGCGTCCTTGGCCAAGACCATGCAAAGGTTTTGGGAGGTGGAGGAGCCACCTATGAGTTCCAGGATGGATCCGGAACACGCTGAGTGCGAAGCCCTTTTTCGATCGACCACGGAGAGGTTGCCCTCCGGTCGGTTTGTAACTAGGTTACCTTTTGTTGCCTCTCGTCCTAGCCTAGGGCAAAGTAGGGCGCTTGCGGAGAAACGACTGCTGTCCATGGAGCGACGCATGCAGCGTGACCACGTACTTCGCGATAAATATATTGAATTTATGCGCGAGTACGAGGATTTGGGTCACATGTCTCCGGCTCGAGTTGATTGGAGCTCAACTGAGCATTATTTTTTGCCCCACCACGCGGTGGTGAAGGCCTCAACAGGCAAATTGAGGACCGTCTTCGATGGGTCCGCACCCACTTCGAACGGGGTTTCGTTGAATCTGTGTTTGCATTCGGGTCCCAAATTGCATAGGGACATAATTGACATCATCTTGAACTTTAGAAGACATCAAGTGGTTTTTGGCGCGGACATCCGGATGATGTTCCGCCAGACAGTCATACATCCTGAGGACAGGCGATTCCAGTTGATACTCTGGCGTGAGCGCCCTGAGGATCCTGTGACGGTGTATGAACTCAATACAAACACGTATGGTTTGAAATCTAGTCCCTATATCGCCATCAGATCATTGCTTGAATTGGCAGAGCGGGAACGGATCCGCTTTCCCCGTGGGGCTTCCGTGCTGTCACGTGACTTGTATGTCGATGACGTGTGCACCGGAGCCCAAAGTATTGAGGAGGCCCTCCTACTGCGGGATGAATTGATTGAAATATTGAAAACGGGTGGCTACGAGCTACGTAAGTGGTTGTCCAATGAGCCTAGAGTTCTAGAAGGGATCCCGGAGGATCACCAACAGAACCCTCACCTGTTTGAGGATGTGGATGATCCCAACAGGATAGCGGTGCTGGGCATGCAGTACCAGCCGCTAACCGATATTTTTACATTCCAAGTGGACTTGGAAATACCAAAGGTCTGGACTAAGAGAACGGTGTTGTCCGTAATAGCCCGTATGTTTGATCCAAGCGGTTGGATCAGTCCAGTGATATTCTCTGCAAAGTGTCTTCTTCAGAGACTTTGGACTTTGGGCGTCTCGTGGGACGAGCCGCTGTTTGGCTCTCCATTGGATGATTGGCTCGAGTTGTTTTCATCGATTAAGGAAGTCAATCGGATTGCCTTGCCTCGTCGAATATCGCCCCCCGGGAAATATCGAGCCAGCCTGCATGGCTTTTGTGACGCGTCGGAGCGAGGCTACGCCGCGTCAGTCTATATGCGGACAGTTGACGCCGATGGCCGGGTCAATGTCTCGCTTTTGTTAGGGAAGAGCAAGGTCGCCCCCATCAGGACTAGGCTGACTATTCCCAAGCTTGAGTTGAGTGGAGCTCACCTTCTCTCTAAATTGTTGCATCACGTTGCCAGTGAGCTGGCGGCCACGGTCGAGATACGAGACATCTTCGCCTGGTCGGATAGCCAGGTCGCGCTTGCATGGTTGCGCGCGGCCCCACATACCTTGGAGGTTTTTGTTGGAAACAGGGTTTCCCAAATTCAAAATATTGGAATTGATATAACATGGAGACATGTGCCGGGAGAGCTTAACCCAGCGGACTGTGCTTCCCGAGGTTGTACGGCACCAGAATTGGTGTCACACCCGCTCTGGTGGGGTCCAGAGTGGCTGATGGGATCAGAAACATCTTGGCCTGTCTGTCAGACAGATGTTACTTCTTTGAGTTTGACTGGGCTTCGTGTACATGCTGTAGTCGCTGAGACGACGTCGGAGCCGGATTGGCTACTTGCTCGGTATAGCAGTTTGGATAAGCTTCTGGGTGTTACCAGTTGGATTAAGCGTTTCATACATAATTGTAGAAACCCACAGGCAAAGCGGTTGGAGCCGATTGCAGGTGCAGAAGAGCGCCGGAGCGCATTGTTGCATTGGGTCCGTGTCGTGCAGACCGGACGGTTTGAGTCAGAGCTTCAGATTTTGCGCAACGGACGCGCTAAGTTGAAGGGCGCGGTCGCTCGTTTGAACCCGTACATCGACTCGGATGGGCTTCTTCGGGTTGGAGGCAGGCTCCGGAAGGCGGATCTTCCATATGAGACTCGCCATCCTCTGTTGTTGCCCAAGGGCGGACCCTTGGTGCAGCTTTTGGTGTCTGATCGACACATTCGTAACGCCCATGCTGGGTGCAATGCTTTGCTGGCTATTTTGCAACGCGAATTTTGGATTTTGTCTGCCCGAAGAGCAATCCGTAGTGTTCTGTTTCGATGTATTGCATGTTATAGGTTGAAGGCATCCACGATGCAACCACAGATGGGTGATTTGCCCGCTGATCGAATCCGACCTTCGAGACCGTTTGACGGCGTTGGAACCGATTTTGCCGGTCCCTTTTCGATCAAGGCTTCTCCCTTTCGTAATGCCCGTATTGTGAAGGGCTATTTGTGTGTATTTGTTTGTTTGGCCACCAAGGCTGTCCATTTGGAGGTGGTATCGGCTCTGACTACGGAGGCCTTCGTCGCCGCGTTGGATCGCTTTGTTTCGCGTCGAGGTCTACCTTCCCTTATTAGGTCTGATAATGGCACAAACTATAAGGGAACTGTAAATTATCTTAAGGATGTTTCTGTGTTTATTGATAAAAATTGTACTAGTTTAAGTCAAATTGCTGCCCAAAGGGGAATAACCTGGAAGTTTAGTCCCCCAAGTTGCCCCCATTGGGGAGGGATTTTTGAAGCGGCTGTGAAATCCGCAAAGACCCACCTCCGCCGCATTATCGGAGAAACGGCTCTAACTTTTGAAGAGCTGGCCACAGTGTTTTGTAAAGTTGAGGCGGTCCTCAACTCTCGTCCTCTCTGTCCGCTATCTCCAGATCCAAATGACTTGGAAGCTCTCACCCCTGGTCATTTTTTGGTGGGAGGGCCGTTGAATGCCCTGCCCGAATACCCGTGGAAGGACGAACGCGTATATCGGTTGTCGCGTTTTCAAATGTTGCAGCAAATGAGCCAGGACTTTTGGCGTCGCTGGTCGCTTGAATATTTGCATTTGCTGCAGCAAAGAGTGAAGTGGACAGACAGGACTGAGCCTCCCAGGGAGGGTGATTTAGTATTGTTAAAAGAGGCAAATTTGCCCTCATTGCTTTGGCGACGAGCTCGCATATTACGTTTGATTCTTGGCGGAGATGGCACTCCGCGTGTGGCTGAGGTGTTGGTCGACGGTTCGATTTTAAGGAGAGGTGTGACCTCTCTCGCCCGCCTTCCCGTAGAGTAAGCTAGCGGTCTGCTTCTCAGACCGGGACGGGGGGATGTTTGTAATATAATTGCGTGAAACGAAACGCACGCGTTTCCTATTGTCGCCACCAGGCGTTCGGGGTTCTCACATTGCTCGCGTAAAATGGCGTCGCGGACGGTCGCTTTTGTCCTGTGCGATTTCGGTTTGTTTAATACGCGAGAGGTCCCGCGTCCCTTTGTCTAAAACCACGTTGATTGTTGGTTAGTTTGAATTGTAATCGTGTATCCCATCGTTGTTAAATAACTAATAAGCTCGCGATAATTTGTGTTTTGCGAAAGAAATGTATTTGGACTGTTTGTTGTGAACGACGTGCCCTGTGGCTGCCTGGAGACGCCGAAACCTGTTGCCGAGTGGAACTGCTAGACGGATCAGGTATTTTTTCTGGGGATTGAGATCTCATGGGGTAGGTTGGGTGACTTAGGGAACACCACCTCCTCCGAAGACACCCCAACTTGGATTAAGAAGTCAACTTGGTGAGTTTCATAATAAATTTAGTTAGTTAGTTATTAGTACATAGGGCCCGTAGCTCCCTATATAAGTTACGGTGGTAGCAGTCTGCGTATAGCTTAAGTTAGGTTCTAGTCGGGCAAACGTGGTGCCGCGTGGAGATTTTTTCCCGGTACTTATTTTTACCGGTGGTTTTTTCCCGGTAAAGTTCCGGTACAGAATTCTTCCCGCCACTTCGTTTGTCCCGGATTCTCTGCGCACAGTAAGTAATACTATGTTATGCTCCCTCTTTGGCCCAAAAAGTGACCATTGCTCCTTGCGATCACAACAGAACGTTTATCAATTATTCACCATGCGTTATATAGATTCCTCATTTTATCAAAGACACTATTCAGGCTTAATTTACCTAATAGGCTACGATTAAACGTCGAAAGGAAATATGTCCGAAAAACTTTTTACTTGATAATAGAACATATGAAATTGACAATAAAGTGGAAAATGGTATGGTTTGTGACTAGAACTCTGAAATAATTGGACTATTGAATATTTGAAAACCTCTAGAAATGACTATGACAAAAGTATCGATGACGAAGCTCGCAAAGCTGTACTTATTCGGCCTTAAGGTATTTTTTTAGGATTGACAAACTTTAACTATTATACAGTTAGCTTTACCTTGGATTGAAATTACTTTTGATGTTGATTTGTATTCAAATAGGTCCAGGTTCGAATCCGACGTGGTTGTAACTAAATCTGTTGATTAATCAGACTCATGTACGGTCATTTTCATTGTTCTTAATTATAAACAATCTATCAAATTTATAATTACAAAGTAAAAATCCTTACAATGAGCTCAGTTCATTTAAGTCTACTATAAACAAACCTTACAGCTAATTGATAATGCAAGAAAAACAACCAAGAGCATTGTAATTGTTTGGAAATCGCATTTGTTCATGACGATTGGTTTTCAGGCTTTCAAAGTAAGTAGTAGGTACATACATATACATACATACATCTTTGGAAAAAATGCAGCAGTGAAGTTTGTTGCGCCGCCGCCGCCGCCTCTTCTACACTTGCGTTTTGGAGGCGGTGGTAACCTTAGCTATAAATATTTTTTTGACTTCAACTAATCTAATTAAGTATATGCAATTTATAAGCCTATTTAAATAAAATTATTTTTGACTTTGACATCAGTTATCTAAATATCCCTCTCGAGATCGTGGGTTTATCAAGCAACACGATTCAAATCCCACAGTTAAAGTTTGTTGTTAACGGCTAATTTTCTCTTTAGACTAAATCACGCTATGTAGACCTAAGGAAAAAAATATCATTCTTCTAAAAACGCGTTAAAACCCATAAAATATGCAGTTATCTACTGATAAAAGGGCTTGAGTCGACAAAACGTTACGACCACTTGATAAGCGAGAAAAGTTCACAGAAAGCTTTTAACTTATACGCTTTGATTGCCGATTCAATGAAATTGCTAGCAAATTACTACAATCAGTGTGGTCTTGAGCTTGGTCGCTTGCAAATTGAATCCACGGACAGACAGACTGAACTTGACTTAGTAATGAGTTGTCGGAAACTGTACGATAGCTAGGTATAAGTTATGATTTACCTTGTGTGGTTTTGAGCGTTCACGGAGAAAAAAATATTCTACAATATTACCAGAATATATAGTAGCCATAATTCTAGTACAATCTAACAGAATATTTTGCCATCAAACAGAATTATTTTAATAAATAAAATACGACATTTTTGTGATTGCCAGAATGTTCTAGTAACACCAATACAGTAAATAGCACATTCTTATAAGGTAATCAACAATGAACTAATAAGTAATAAGAACAATATGCATATATGACCAAGTACATTTTATTTTTGTAATATTAACAACAATAACTAGTTCTGGCAACGATTTATTAGTTGTGAAAACTATATTTTGTTTCCATTTACTAGAAAATATAGTAAAAACCTGCGTTGTTTATGTGTACTTGTTTTGTATTGTTGCGTTTATGATATTTATTGTTATCCTTACTATATTCTTGTATCAGTTACCTTACGATGAAGTTAACATTGCGATGTGCATGTTTCACGCTCCCTCCTGACTCCTGCGCGGACCGCGCTCGCGTTTATTTATGCCGCCATTTTTCATTAGACTTCACTCGAGCGTTACTTAATAAGTGTATCTACATATTATCCGGAAATAAATATTATTTTCATTTTCATACTTGTTTTGTATGCGAGATCATTGTACTATGGATTAAGACGTAAACAGTATATTATCGTCGTGGGATTTGGAAGACTACATTCCCAAATTTGCTGGTAAGTACCTTTTATCTTTCCAACAGAGGTTTTTATAAGCGTGCCACACGCTCAATGTAGGAAGCATATATACCTTTTTAGTAGTGATTCAGATCTTGAAATCATTGAAATGAAATGAAATTCAAAGGTCTTCGTTTTGTTTTCAAAGTGTAATGAAGGTCCTGTCCTGTCCATATTGCTTACGCCTGTGGGTAATATAATCGAGAAACTACCTCACTATAAGCAAACCTACTCAAATAGTATTAGTCTAGCACCATAAAGCAAATAGACACTTGTCGCGGGAGATAGCCGTTAAAATTGACTCTTATCTCATTTCTCGCCTACCTTACCGTAGATAAGAACGATAGTTTGTAAAATATCACCTCTAAAGAGCTACGGTAAGGCGACAAAGGAGACAAAAGTCGATTTCAAAAAGTGTTTATTTGCTTTATTGCTGCTTACTTAACGGGAAGTCTCAGTAAACAATTTGTTAAGTAAAACTTTTTGAAACTTTTGTATTCATATGTTCTGTTGATCGATTTCTAATTAATATATTTTTTTGCTTCCAGGAAAAGAAGAATCTTCTCCTGAAGCAATAACGGTATATGCTTTTATGAGTTTACCGCTTCTACTTGGTAATCCTCTTGGAAAAAGTAAGAAAAATACCTGGCGGCCTTCAAAGCTGGAAATGCGCGACGCATTTATCACCCATCTTAAAGCTGCATCAGATCTTAAAGGAACAATTTCGGCACGTAAAGAAAAGTACACTAACGATGGAGTTGCATAGATGCATCGAAACGTCAACGGAAATAAATAATTAAAAGGTGCGTGCTAAGTCCCGTTATAATACATAAATTTAAAAAAAAATAAGTTAATTATAAGTACATAATTACGTGTTTAAAGCGCGAATGTTTAATTGTTGACCAAAATATTGTTTAAAAAAAATGTTATAATGTTCCTATGCAAAAATTGAATAAAACTAATTAATACTAAATATGTGTGTTTTATTACATATTACTCATATTTGATTGGGTATATACTTTTAGTATCGGGAGTAAAAAAGTTTTTTTGAAATATATGTCTAATGTAACTTTATCTCCTTACCAAGGAAGGTATAGTTACTTAGATATTTATTTTATTAAATATTTTTACTCTCCTTACTGAAAGTATCTACTATATAGGCTCAGTATTCTCAAACAGAAATTTATTTTAAACTCAACAATATGTTATAGTACACCAAATGATATGATCAAGTAAAGAAAACAATATTTTTAATAGTACATACAATAAGATTTGCAATGTCCATAATAATTAATGTAAAACATAACATAAATTTTAGTAGTGCTTACATTACGACTGTTAAAGGACACTATAACATATGTTTACAACAAAATAATATTTAGTTAAACCGTACAATAATTTTACTACATATAACAATTTTGTATATTTCAGTCAAAATTTGTTTATGGTAATTATTACAAAATGATTGGTAATGTGTATAAAATTATTTTTATAGGAACTAGAACAGCGGTTCCCAAACTTATTTTGTCTACTGCCCACTTTGAGAATAAATATTTTTTTAGCGCCCCCATTTTTTCACCTTTTTAAAAACCACTATAACTTCAAATTAAATTAACTAGTAGTTCGCCGCGAACTTAGACCTCGCGATTATTACACGCGTTTTTATTGATATACTCTGATTTCGACTTTTGTAACATAATAGGGGACCGGACAACTTTTTTTTTTGATGCTTCTTTGAAATATCTCACATTAATAGAATCATCCGTAAAAGAATCACATCCATAACCAAAGTATTTTTCAAGATATAGCCAAAAACAATTCACATTTTCAAGCGATTTTTGGACGATACCAAAACGCCCCTAACTAAACGTACATTCATGTGACGTCACGCGTAGAAAATGGACTTTCCCTAAAAGTTTGAACTCGAATAAATTAGCGTTGGAGAATAAACTCTTGCTGAAAAGTCGCAAAATGGGTTTAATTATATGTATTCTATCATAAAATTACATATTTTTAACAATTCTCATACCTAGGCCGGTCCCCTATTCAGTTCCCTAAATAAAATCTAGATGGCGTTATCCAAAGTTAGAACACGCTATGGTTTCGTTTGCTACATAATCGCGGACATTTTTATTAATATTTCAAAAACTACTGAACCGATTTTGATGCCCAACGAACTTGAAAATTCTATTGATATTTCCTACATTCCTACCAAATTTCATCAAAATTGGACCATCGGTTCGGCAGTTATCGCGGTACAAACATACATACATACATACATACATACATACAAACAATGTGTTTCGCCCCCAACTCGATTTAGAGACTTTCGCTCGCTTCGCTCGCTCGGTCAATTAATTATTGTGACCTTATCTCATTCGACGCTCAATCGTACTCAACAAGTCCGAACAAGTATTCAATGAACTAGCAAACTGATACAGGAATGCACAATTCGGGTTATTTAACAAAAACTTGTTAAAACATGATAGATATCTACGAGTACTAATAACTATTAAAATACGAAAGTGTGTTTGTTGCCTTTTTATTTGTTTGTTTGTGTCTACTTTCATTACGAAACGGAGCGACCGATTGACATGATTTTAATTTTTTCTATATTCAATAAAATAGGACAGATATATATATGAACTACGCGGAGAAAAATATAGAACCGAGTTTGAGCAATCTTTTAATTCATATTAGTTGTTGATGTTCACAAGTTGTTGTTGAGAGTCGAGAACTCTTGCAGTCGTTGTTTAAGAGGCCTCCTAGCTAAATAAAGCTCCTAGCAAAAAAAAAACATTTTCTTTCTGGGTCTCTTACCGCCCCCCTTGAGACCTGCAGCGCCCACAAGGGGGCGTTATCGCCCACTTTGGGAACCTCTGAACTAGAACAATCAATATACAGGGAACCAGAATGTTCAAGTTGCTTGAACAATATGTATAGTTGTCACATATACTAACATATATTCTGTTTACATTCACAATATTCTAGTAAACGGAACTAGAATTTTTTCTCCGTGTTGGCTGCTTGTAAATTGAAACCATACGGGCAGACTCACAGAGTACTTTTATGGACAGACTGCATTTGAATTGGGGTTAAATAAGTAGTGGATAGTCATTTTAGTGACGACATCCTTTGCGCAGTGGTCATCACGGCTGTTTGCCATCTGGATCCGCCCTAGGTTCGATTCCGAACGCGGACAAATTGTAACAGCTTGTGGCTCTTTGTTTGGTTGATATTATCTTGCTTGCACGCACTTCATTCTTCACTTTAAGGGGGGTTAGGCGGTCAGCGAAAATTCATATGAAGCGGCTGAGGCGGGGGGGGGGGACGTCCAGGTTGCGCGCCATTCACATTTTTATCAAAAAGTTAATAAAAATGTTTAGTTTTTCAAAAATTTAAATCAGTCACGAAATCGAAAAGGTAAAATACCTTTGTGTTGGTGATTTTAAAACATTTTTTATTATAAAACACGGATGTTATCTGTATTCATATGAAATTTTAGAGGTAACTTCAGGATTTTTTTCTATCGAGCAAAATTTTTCCCATCGTGTTTTGGAAACAGTCCTCCCTTTAAACATACGTTCTACAATACATATCAGAAATTTCAGGGCGAAAACTCTTCAATTCTTTAAACAGCAGCTTATAGAAAACGGCCAATATTGCCGTTTTAACTTACTGAGAGCCCTTAAACTACTTACTTAAATCAGGAAATCGGGAAAATTATGTTTTTTCTCGTCAGATATGGAAAAATAACAACCTAATCAAAATTTCACTAACAAAAAAAGCAATAAGGATCAACTCAACACAAATGTTTGTACATGTTTCCACAGATTTGTCTATGGTTTTTGTGTATTGTGCCCGTTTCTGTGTCCATTGTACCCACGTTACTTAGTACTTAGTGTGTGCCATTGAGAGTCCATCTATTTATTATTAGTCCAAATAGCCAGGTACCAGCCTGCCATACATAATAAAACACGAGTTGTGGGAAAAGCGCACGTGTGGGGTCAGTCGTGAAATTTTAATGGCACTGAATCAAACTCTCCATAAAACATCATAAGTTTTCTACATCGATCCCAAGCATAGACTTAGTAAAAAATAATAGACCTGGCATAACAATCTATATATAAACAGTAGTTATGCGGCCGGTCGCTATGTTTTGTTACTATTATTAGTATGGGCAGGCCGCCATCTTTGTGCCAAATCCTTTTTGGCCTTTAGGTATACACGATATTTTGTAGGTATGTCATTAGGGCATGTAATATCGGACGGTTTTCAATTCCGATACTGATTTCCGATATTACAGTCTAATATCTAAATTCCGATGTTAATATCGGAATTATTGAAAGTGCTTATATTCTTTATTAACTACACATATTCGTCAAAGGTTTGATTGAGAACAATAAAAGAAGTAAAATTTTTGATAATTATCCTTTAAGAATCATTTTACCCACATGTTTTTATAATTAAAATGGAATAACTTTCTCGTTGACAATAGGTACTTACTACTGGAAAATTATTTCGCTTAAAATCAACACTAAAGTCTTATAATTATATACTTTGGCATTTGTACTCGCATATCAGTTGAAATTTCTTATACTATATTAAAACAAAAAAAAAAAATCGCAAATAAAATCAACATACTTTATAGGAAATAAATATATGATTATTACATACGTTTTGATTAAATAACCTGAATAAATAACTTAAATTGAAGTAAAATAATTTTTTTGGAGGTTTACTACACAGAATGTTGTTAACGTTTGACAATTCATGCGATTTAAAGCATAATATAGCAAATAATTTAATTACGATATTATGCGATATTAAATGACTCAGTATCGGAATTGTAATATCGGAATTAATCGTAAATATGGTCCGAGATTCCGATGTTATGATATTCCGAGATTCCGATATTCATGCCCTATATGTCATGTCTATTCTTTTTTCATTCGTCTGAGATCCTAAGGCTTGGCGTTTGCACTGCATGTGCTAGCCAAGTGAATATTAAATGGCGCTCGATTCGAACAATATATGTCATACTAGCTTCTCCCTGGGGCCTTGCTCGCGTGTGAATCTTTTCTACTCGTGATCCAAATGTCATCAAAATCCATCTAGTAGTTTTTGCATGATTGAGCAACAAAAAACACAAAGTTTAAAAATTTGGATCTTTCAATAAATATGTACCATAGATTTTTTCTTTGCCATAGATTCTGCTTTTTTTTTTAAATCATTTATTCAACATAACACAAAAAAAACACTCATACAAACATTTACCGAACTGCGGAAACCTCGCAGGGTTTATCTGTGTTCGGTGAGTCGCTATTACACTTGGGAACAAAGTAGTTTTTTAATTTAAGTTTAAATTTTTTAAAGTTAAGTTTATACAACTCCTGTAGATCAGATGGAAGTTTATTAAGATAATTTGGTATCATGTAATTAGGTAATCTTGTCCCATACAGATTATTATATTCTGGAAGATTGTATTTATTTAAATAACAAAGTTTTCTTAAGTGCGCAGGTCGTATTCTTTCTACTAAACAAAATTGTTGACATGATTTTGTTCTGCGCTTACGCCAAAATCATTGCGGAAAGCCATCGAAAAGCATAATTTAAACGAATGGAAGAACATACGAGACAATTTTTTTTTCTGTAAATCTGGGGGTTCTGAGATATAGAATAGTTAGATAACCCTTTATTATTGCCCAAATAAATTAACAGTGCATTTAAGAAAACAAAACCATAGATCTACTTCATACCAGTATTATACTTTATCTAAGATCAAAACTGAAAAAAAACGCATGGAAATATTAATTTACATCCTTATCAATTTTCTCGCCCTATATAGGGAAGAAAAAATTCGTGGAGTAACTATTTTACATCTGATTGTAGGTACTGCAGCGACCCATTTTCGTTTTCTTACCGGACGTTTCCGACAACTGAAAAGAATGAATTAGAATGCAAAACTTTATATATTTTTCGAGAAATCCCCGTTTCGCTGTTCGATGTCTTGCATGCATCAAACAAGACGAATCTTAGATAATGGTCTCCAAAGACTCTAACGAAATATCCTACAGATAAGTATAGTATAAAAAAGGACGTAGAAAAAAAGAAAAAAGAAAAAAAAATATCCATTTATGATCCGGAATAACAAATTTTTGACTAGAAATCAAAGAAAATATAACTACGTACATCGGAGGGCAATCCGGCCGCCCAAATCACCTGTTTTTTACACGACTGACCAAAAAAGGAGTGTTATGTTTTCAGGGTTCATGTATGTATGTATGTAATTTTATTATTCCACCATAAGTCCTGAACGGCTTAACACATTTTGATGTGAGAGGTGTTTTTAGATTCCTTGCATTATGCCGAATGACATAGGCTATGGGAGTTGTCAGTCGTGTTGTTTATTTTTTAATAATTAGTTTGTTTATTTATTGATTTTATTTAAAGACTTTATTGCACAAATTACAAAAAAATATGTACAAATGGTGGACTTAACGCCTTATAGCATTCTCTACCAGTCAACCATAAGACCAAACAAATTAGTGTTTTCACGATTTTTTAATATTTTTCCACGTGTACAGACATTAATTGATTAGATATTCAAGAAAACTTTTATTATTGACAAGCGTGATCGGTTACTAGCCACGGTTACATTAAACGTGATATAACAACACCCGTCTTTATGAATTTTTAGTTAAATTGGACTGTTGACCTAAATTGCTGTTCTTACGACGAAATATCGTACTTCTTTGGTATGAGCATTCTTTATTGCACTACTGACCAAAAAAGGAGTGTTAATTCCTAATTCCTCTTC
This sequence comes from Ephestia elutella, assembly GCA_018467065.1. Lineage (NCBI taxonomy): Eukaryota > Metazoa > Arthropoda > Insecta > Lepidoptera > Pyralidae > Ephestia > Ephestia elutella. The sequence continues at coordinate 17,948,192 of CM031567.1, forward strand.
TAACTGTGGCACGCGTCTTCGCTCCTGTGGGAATTTTGGGAATCCGGATAGCCTATATTGCCTTCCTTATGAATTTGGCTATCATACACAATTCTTTTTTAATCGGACTTGTAAGAAGTTCCAGAGATAAGCTCATTCAAACAAATAAACGAATGTACAAACTCTGTGTCGATACGGCAATCAGTTAGTCAGCGTCATCTTTTATATACAGGCTGAATTTTTTTAATCATTGGCATACATATAGTATATCAATATAAGCAACTTTTTATACGGGACCGACTCTAAATTCTAAAAAAAAAATTGGCTGTTCTATACTATTTTACAACACACTATATACTACTAGCCCAAAATGTATGGAACAGCTGATTTTTTTTAACTCATAAGTCCCAAACAAAAAGTTTATCATATTCATGAGTACCTAATTTCACCAATAGATAGTATGAGAAATACGATCAATAAGAATTATTATTTTTATAACCTACTTACACGAATTAGTTAGATTTAGACCAGCTGTTTATGTAGGACAAACTCAGGGTAATTAGTTTTAATTAAAACGCCCTATTACCTATACCTAATTTATTAGTTATTAGTTATTAGTTAGTAATTACTATGGAGGACTATAGCACTTTCGTTAAGTTATAATTAATATCTAATTTAACATATTGTTATTTAGAGGTATAAACAGTTAAAGTTAGTAAGCGCTATTTTGTATTCTTAAATTACTATGGAGGGCCATAGCACATTCATAAAATTAGATGTTATAATTGATATCTAATTTTACATAGTGTTATTTAGAGAGACAAACAGTTAATAAGCGCTGACAAACAGTTAGTAACTCAAAATAATTAACTAATTTGAATTCTTAGATATTGATATGATGAATAAATCTTTACGCTTCGGTCACTTCGAAACCAGAGTTCCTGCTAGTTTTAAGCCTATATTGAATCTTGAATCACGGTCTCATTGCGTGGAATGTAACACGTGCGCCCTTAGCGCTTAAGTAAGTGATGGTCTTTTAAAATATGAGTCAGATTGGTACACAAACTCGAGTGGTATGAGCGTGAATATTTTAATAACAAAAAGTGCTTTAAATTCAAGTTCACCCGAAAATTCATATACATATACCTAAACAGTGCATCAGTTTTTTTAACAAGCCTTTAATGTTTCCTGCTGCTGGGCAAAGGCCTCCCCTTTCTGTCTCCTTAATTCCCAATCCAAAGCAAGGTCTGGATGTCGTGTCGCGCCACCTCGTTCTTGCATAATAAATATTTTTTTAAATACTTGACAGTATATTAAAAGAATATAAAATTCTCCCGCAGGTGAATGGAGAACGGAACCCAGAAGAAGTGTACAAAGACTTCAGGGCAGCTGTTCTCCAGATCCTCGGCAACACGGAAGATCATACCACAATGAACGGAGTGAGCGGTGTGGGCGTTGGCGCTGGGGGTATACCAGGTATGGTGATCGTGACATTATGACATTATATCACTAGTGCCCCGCCCCGGCTTTGCTCGGGAGGTACATATATAAATTGCAGCCTATGTCACACAGGCACAGGGCGGGCGCTTCATAGAAACGGTGCGTCAAATATGCCTACTACTACTACAAATGAAACTGTATATCCGTGAACACGTCAGTAACACGTTAATGTGTGCGTTTTCATAGTCGAACGTCCCACAGTTACACAAGAGCGGGGGAGAAGTGCGGAAGGAGCGGGGGTGCCATATTGCGGGAGGGGCAGGGAGTTTCCTTTCTGTACGTAGTACTAATATTAATTCTGTGACACAGGTATAATTTAGCTTTCTATTGATAAAAGAATTTTTGAAATCGGTTCAGTAGTTCCGAAGATTTCCCCTTACAAAAAACTTACAAACACTTTCTCTTTATTATATTAGTGTGACCTGAACATTTGAACTGTGGAATAAACTTTCCTCAGCGGTGTTCCCGAATAGGTTCGGCATTAGGGTGGTTACGCCAGTATGCCGTTTGTGATAAACAAATTAATGGACTGTATGCGTATATATGTATGTATTGCTATATGTCCTTTGAACCTGATAACTGCTGCTGCTCTGGGTAAGGACGATACTAGTTGGAAGGCAGCCGCGGATAGAGGAAATTACACCTGACAATCCAAGGGCCTTCAAAAAAAAATCGCTTTCTCAAAAAGTCGGCGACATCAGTGGCCTTTTTAGGGTTGCTGGTGTTCATCGACTGCGGTGATTGCTTACCATTAGGCAACCCGCATGCTCGTTTGCCTACTATTCTAAAAAACGTCAATTATTCGTTACATCGTTATTTCCCCTTTCATCCCCATAGGGGTCGAATTTTCAAAACTACTTGTAACAGAACAACGCTTTAAACAATTATCCTATGCCACGACATACTTATATATAATGTTTTTTATGACATATTTGCTCGTAAAGTGTCACTTATTTCACCAATTTCAATATTGTATTGTATCTCATTTATAAATTACATCATACTCATTTCTAAATTATAAATTACAATCTGTAACAAAACACAAAAATATTAATTTACTATATTAGTAATATATAAGGTGGACTCAAATTAACTACAAATATTTTTAGGGCTGATTACTGATATTATTTAGAAAGGATATCAGTGGTTTTTTCAATTTTCTACACGCTAGTTTTCGAGAAAAATTAACTTTTTGTTTTTTGAAAACCGTAACATTATAACATCCTGTATCCTATAACATGAAACACGAGAGACGATGTTTCAGTCCTTACCTCATTGGCCAATTATTTTAACCAATTAAAATGAAACTACCTACACGCGGCCACAAACAAAAACCGCCGCCCACCGGCGCGCGCGTGAGTCCGTGTTGCTCTATGGTGCCGCTCTATCATAGAGTAACTATGGAATGGAGCAATCAATCATAGGTCTTTTTTATAGGTTTTTTTAATATTATTATTATTGGATTATTCTATTATTGGGAAGGTCTCTTGTCTTGACAAACAGAAAATAAAGATATCTGAAAACTTTTCATTTTTCCTTTCCAAATCAAATCAACAACCGGCCAAGTACGAGTCGAACTCGTGCACGAAGGGTTCCGTAGCATTCTAAAAATCACGTTTGGTGTATGGGAGCCCCCTTAAATAATTGTTTTAATTTAATTATTCGTATTATTAAGATGTGTTAGTAATAGGGTCCCGTTCGAACACTAAAAAGTGAATGTAATTCGTCCAGTACCAGCGTCTACGGATCGAAGGGCGAAAATAAAGTTTGGCTTTTATTTATGTTTTAGTGAGAGCAAAAATGTTGAACCTTTTGATAGATCTACTAGTTGGTATGGCCTCATTCGCACTTGACTTTCTTTTATCACCTACGTATTTAATTGTTTTCCCGACCTAAAACTATAGCACAATAGTAACGACCATGTTTAATAAAGATTTTAAAAAATACATACCTTGACATGAGACAAAACATTACATACTTTGTCGACTCTGCCGATAGATACTCTGTGTATTCCCGAACCGGCAGAGGCAAGCACCTCGTCGATTAATCGAAGAAATGCTTTAAGTTAATTGGGGAGGAATGTTACAACCTCATTTTGATATACTCTGTGCACATACCAGAGATATACCATAGACGTTGTCTTGGAGATTGGTCTAATAAAAAGCTTTGACATGAAGTTGTATGTTGTAAAAAATGCCTTACCGATATTCAAACCAGGACTACTTGAATATGACAATCTGCTACCATGATGCAAATGAAATTTGTACTCGGGCGTGCGAGATTTTTTTCGAGAGGTATGGTCGGCGGATCAACCCAAGAACTATTCTTGGTGCCGTGCAGCGTCACCGCGAGACCGGCAGTTTCCGACCCAGGCCTGGTGCAGGCCGACCGCGGTATCCTGTACGGCTGGAAGAAGATGTGTTGGACTTTTTAAGACACCCGGTGGCCAGCTCTGAAGACGCCGCACGTGTCTTCTTTGTGTCGAAATCATACATTTTAAAAGTGTTGCATAGCGAGGGATTTCATCCCTATCATATTCTGAGGGTTCAGGAGATGCTCCCGACGGACTATGAAGACAGAGTGGAGTTTTCGCAGTGGTTGTGTAGGAACCGAAATAATAACATTTTGTGGACAGATGAGTGCACGTTTTACGTTTACGTGTGAAAAAGTGTGATGGGAAGTCATTATTTTATTGTAAATTGTAAACTTATTAATAAATTTGATAAACCAAATTCACGTGTTTGCTCTCCTAGTCGCCTTAAACCCCAAAACTTACACTTAAATTATCATCTTATTAGTTATTAGGCTATCTTAGGTTATTTGTGTGTGTGTGTAAATAAATAAAACAGAACGAAATACACAATCATGTAGGTTTACATTGATACGTTTAAGTTTAATAAATCGCTTGTCATCTCTGTCTTCCACGCACTTTTGATAAAAAAGAGGAAGACGGCAAATCAATTTCATTTTACTATTATTTGGTGGATGGAGTTTTCTACTGTTATTTGGTGGGTGGAGCTTATAGATGAATGAATTGTCTAACATGTATCTACAGTATGATACTAAATGTCATCATTTTATAATATCTTTTTTGTTAGAAAAAATAAAATAAAAACTAGCGTATCGATTTTTAAAATTTTATCTCCAGTACGTTTATTTAGCCTCCTGGAGCCAGTCCTGAAAATATTTGTAGTTAATTTGAGTCCACCTTATATATAACTTGTGCACAAGTAAAATTGTTCCGCGCACTTTTTCTTTGGTATTGTCGTTTTCAGAGTTTTATTTAAATAATTCCTCGCAAATATGATATAAAACGTCGTATGACATACGTGCGCTTTAAAAATTACAGCCTCTGCTTACTTGTAGCCCCCGCCTACGGCTCGGGCTAGCAATATCGCCTCGGCTGTAATTTTCAACTTACCGCACTTATATCATAATGTACTATTATCTTCTCCAGGAGAGATCGTAGGAGTAGAGCCAGCGCCAGTGCCAGAAAGAGAGAGGGAGAGAGAAGAGCCGGCAGCGTTACCTATAGCGAACCCGGTGGTCGTGCCTCCACCTGTCCACGAAACCATGGAGAGAATGGTCACCCCTAAGGTAAGCACTATCCCACTAAAAACGTTTTCATGTAAAATGTTGCCAAGACGAGATCATATGGCTCAAAAGGTTCAGATCTCATGTAGAGCCAAACTTCTTACTCTACACGTACACACCCTAACTCTACAAGCCCTAACTTCACAAACTCTACACCGTAGTCAAAATACCTCAGTGAATAGACCTTAGCCAACTACGTAGTACTAATATTAATTCTGTGCCAACAGTGAACACATTTTTCACCTCACGCCCATGTGACGGTACCGAAACAGCCAAGCTACAATATTTTGACTAAGGTTACGTAGTACCTTCGTAGTTCTTATATTAATTCTGTGCTAAGGTGTAGAACTGTAAAGTGAGAAAGGTAACGAAATCCACGTCTTGAAAAAGTTAGTCTCATATGGATCTCGCATAGATTTGTACATTCAATGGTACCTACCAATGATCTTTATAATATTTTTTCCCTGTTTCGCATTTAGTTAAATAGATAATGAACTTTATTTGTAGCCACAACAACACATACAGTTTCTTACAACAAACAACGAAAAATAAACAAACGAAAAAATAAATCTGTGTTGCAACAATACAAAAAGGTCACACCTCAGAGGCACTATTACCCGGGGGGGCAATATGTACATATTTTAATTTTTTTTTAATAAATAAATTAAATAAATTTTAGTTGAGGGATCTTTGCAATTTTTATGTTGTTTCGTATTTAGTTGCCTAACTTAGTGTATACTAACATAGGCCCGGGATCTTGTTCCCGAGGGAATTTTGGGAAATCCTCTCTTAGCTGCCCTACACTCCCTAAGGAACCTAAAAAATACATGCCAAATTTCAGCTTCCTACACCCAGTAGTTTTGACTGTGCGTTGTCTGTCAGTCCTCAGTTAATAACGGGAGAATTTAGATACATACAAGCCACGCCCCGGGGCTTTGCTCCCGTGGTAATTTCGGGATAAAAAGTGCTATTCCCGGTATTTTCCTACACGAATAACAAATTTCATCGAAATCCGTCCAGTAGATTTTGCGTGATTGAGTAACAAACATCTTCACAAATTCATATCCAAACCTTTGCATGTATAATATTAGTCTATCAATCCCCAATCAATAGTGATGTGATTGGCAACAAATTCAATTCAATAAAAACTGAGTCGGTGCAAGCCTACGCTCCACGTGTATTTGATGGACTACGCGATGACTTGCTGAAATGTATGAAAAAAATCGTTTGGTTCTGTCATGGTTTCGTTTATTTTTACTTACCTATATTTTCCGCCTATTTAAACCATACCTATGTTAGAATTTTTTTTCTGTCTATGATTTAAACGGAGTTGACAGGGTTTTTAATAGGATGCAAGTGGTGGTCCTTAGGTACGTGATTCGCCTTAACAAAACTTGTAATCCAACATGTAAATTATTAAAAATAAAAAACACGACTGACAAGTTTTTACTCAAAAAGTACATACAAACATATAAGTTACATACATTTTTGAAATCGCCTTTTAAAGCCCTTCTATAAAATTTTATTTTTTGGTCTGCTATTTATCGCATATATAATCCGCCATTTTGTTTTTATGATGATGTCATATAGCCTATATCACTCAGAGGAATGCAAGGAATCTAAAAATACCAACAAAATCTGTTTAGCCGTTCAGGACTTATGGTGGAATAAAGAAACTTACATATATACATACATACATGAACCCCGAAAACATAACACTCCTTTTTTGGTCAGTCGTGTAAAAAATGTACCAAAACTGTTTGTTATAAAGTTTTACTACTTTATCACCTATCAGAAGTACCTATTAGTAAATAACTTATATACTTAAAACATTTTTAAAGGATTTTTTTTTAAATTACTGAATTACCCTAAAATACAAAGAAGGGTCGCAGTCACCCTGAGACGTCTACAAAAAGGTCGCGCCCCGCGACCTGCTTAGACAAGTCACAATATCGCAGTATAAAGAGTGTGACTATTCTATATCGATAACATCGCTACGTCACTATCTGTCCGGACAAACAGCTCGATAATCCACGATTTTCAAGTGGCAATGAACCGCATTTGTCATGTTTGTGGGTAGCTGATTGAATCATGTGCCTTATGTAACGCGATGTTTTTTCAGTATCGATTTTTGAAGGTTTCTTTTTATTTACTCCACATTGGTCAACAAAACGAAAAGAAAATATTTTTTATTTAAATGGGCCTTTTAAATCGTCGTATACTTACTTGTTTTTTAGTTGACATCATAAAATCACTTGAAGCTAAGGTTACTACCGCCTCCAAAGCGCAATTGGAGAAGAGGCGGCGCAACAAACTCCACTGCTGCGTTTTTTCCACTTTGAGATTGAGCTGTTTTGCTCCCCTCGCGCAGTTTGTAAAAGTCATCCAAGGGAATGGATTCTAAACTGGAGACACTTATCACAGGCAATGGGTTAACAACCTGTCACTAAATCTGAATCTCCATTCCACCAAAAAGCCCACTATTCAGCTAAACGTGGCCATCGGGTCTCTCGACTCTTTGCTCTGTCTGCCCCGTAAGGGATAAAGACGTGGTACTTTGTATCTGTATCTTTTAAAATCTACCTTGAACGAAATTTTATCGAAATCTGTTGATTTGCGCCGTGAAACAGAAAAAGAACCTTGCCATACAGACATGAATCCTTCTATCCTGAAAACCTTGTCTATGCAAGTTTCAACGAGTGTAGTTTAGTTTCTAAGAAGTAGGTACCTTTTGTTATTAAACGGAGATCTTAGGATGTAACAAATATTCTCTTCCCCTTTACCTTGGCACTGCTCTTAACCTCATTTACTTTGCTCTCAATACCAAATACCCTTCTTCCACTGCTTATTATTAAGCGGAGATCTCAGGATGCAGCAAACTCGCTTTCCCTTGCATTGGCACCACACTTGACCTAAGTAATTTACTTTCGTCTCAATACCAAATACACTTCTTCCACTACTTATTATTAAGCGGAGATTTCAGAATGCAGAATCAGAATGTATTTGCCAGAAAACAGTACAAAAGATGATACAAAATAATAGTTTCATGTCTTCAGTCTGCAAGCAGACGTGCAAAAAATACAATTATAATATAAATTCTTAAATTCACTCTACAAAATGTCACATAAAAAAAATAATGGAAATAAATAATGTCAAAAATGTCAAATTATGCTTGATCAAAATATTCTTTAATGGTATAAAAACATATATTCTTTAATGGTATACCAACACACAAGCAGCAAATATTCGCTTTCCCTTGCCTTGGTACCGTTTTTGACAAAATTTAATTTCGTCTGAATACCAAATACTCTTCATTTACAGCCGGAAGTGATCCGCGTCCGAGGGGCAGTCACTAACCCAGTGGTGGTGTGGGTGGTGGGGGGCCCCGGGAGCAACAAAGCTACCTTGTGCCAAAGGGCCGTGGTGCAGAAGCAGGGCTGGACTCATTTCAGGTACTGTATTACATCTAGAACTAGAACCTCGGTGGCGCAGTGGTTAGCGCATTTCAGCCTACGATAGTGGTGATTACACAAAAACCTCTTGGCTGAAGAACTGGTTTCACTTAAGTATCCGGACGCTCTTTCGTGCAGCAGTTTCAAAAGTCCGGATAGCCATAATGGTCGCCAATCTTCGATGAGAAGCGGCGCTATAAGAAGAAAAGAAGTAGCGATTAAACAGCTTTCGCAATGGTCAGTTACGGAATGGGTAACCAAAAATTCAAATAATCAAAGCCAAAAATGTATAACCTCGAGGACCTCCGTGTTTCGGAAGGGACGCTAAGCCGTAGGTCCCGGTTGTATTTGCAGTTGTTAAAACCCACCAATTCGCCTTGGGACCTTATGGTGGGTCAAGGCCCATCCTCCTTATCCATCCATAAAGAAGGCCAATGCCCCAGCAGTGGAGGATATTCAAATGGCTGGTGATGATGTTTTTTTCTAGGACCAAAAACCGAATGATTTTATTATCCGTACTAGGTACTTGGGACTCTCTTTCCAATGCACACGATAGGTACCATGGGCTCATAAAAAAATAAAACACTCTTTATTTAAAAAGAGTGCCACAAAAGAGTCAATGATTTACAGAATGAACGTTACTTTCTTCAACGGATTTTGGCATAGCTCAATCTGTGTCATATTCATATTAGTCATTTATATCTACAGTCTCGGCCAACGTCTCCGGACCCTGGCGGACGCTGGAGGCGGTCCAGCATCAGACGGGGCCCTGGCTCGCTCAGCGGTCAGTGGGGGGGAACTGGCACCGAGTGAACTGGTCACCAGGCTGGTGAAGACAGCTGTCAATGATGCAGCAAGGAGCGGACATGGCTTGGTGTTGGATGGGTATCCTAGGGACTTGGAGCAGATGGAACAGTTCCATAAAGATGTGAGTGCCGAATACAATCAATTATTCCTTTAGAAAGGCTGAAGATGGCTCCATTAGTGTATCGGTTAGAGTCAAACAATGGTAGGTAAGTCAAACAGTGATACAGCATCAGACAGAGCCCTGGCTCGCTCAGCTGTCAGTGGGAGAGATTTCACCGAGTGAGCTGGTCACCAGGCTCGTGAAGACAGCTGTCAATGATGCGGCAAGGAATGGACATGGCTTGGTGTTGGATGGGTATCCTAGAGACTTGGAGCAGATGGAACAGTTCCATAAAGATGTGAGTTCCAGTACAATCAACCAATTCCTTTAGAAAGGCTGAAGATGGCTCCATTAGTGTATCGGTTAGAGTCAAACAATGGTAGGTAAGTCAAACAGTGATACAGCATCAGATAGGGCCCTGGCTCGCTCGGCCGTCAGTGGGGGGAAGCTGGCACCGAGTGAACTGGTCACCAGGCTGGTCAAGACAGTTGTTAATGATGCGTTGAGAAGCGGACATGGCTTGGTTTTGGATGGGTATCCTAGAGACTTGGAGCAGATGGAACAGTTCCATAAAGATGTAAGTGCCAGTACAATCAACCAATTTCTTTAGAAAGCCTGAAGATGGCTCCATGAGTGTATCGGGTAGAGTGAAACAATGATAGGTAAGTCAAGCAATGATACAGCATCAGACAGGGCCCTAGCTCGCTCGGCCGTCTGTGGGGGGGAGCTGGTCACCAGGCTGGTCAAGACAGCTGTCAATGATGCAGCAAGGAGCGGGTATGACTTGGTGTTGGATGGGTATCCTAGGGACTTGGAGCAGATGGAACAGTTTCATAAAGATGTGAGCGCCGATGTTCGATTTCACCGAGTGAGCTGGTCACCAGGCTGGTGAAGACAGCTGTCAATGGTGCAGTGAGAAGCGGACATGGCTAGGTATCCTAGGGACTTGGAGCAGATGGAACAGTTCCATAAGGACGTGAGTGTCGAATACAATTAACCTCTTCCTTGACAATTGAATCCTTCGAAGGCTGAAGATGCAAATTGAAAACGAGAACTTTAGTGTATAGGGTAGAGAGTAAAACAGTGGTATAGGTATTCGTAAGTCAATGAAAAAGCATCAGACATGGCCTTGGTTCACTCAGCTGTCAGTGGAAGAAGATCGCACTCGAGTGAGCTGGTGTCTAGACTAGTGTGACTTGACAATAGAATCTTATTTTCTTTTTAGGGTTCCGTACAAAAATGAAAAAACGGAACCCTTATAGGATCACTCGTGCGTCTGTCTATCTGTCTGTCCGTCCGTCTGTCACAGCCAATTTTCTCCGTATCTACTGGACCAAATCAGATGAAATTTGGTAGGATTGCGTAATCCTGTGACCCACACACAGATGTGCAAAGTAAACAAATATGTTTTTAATTGATTTCTCTTTTCCTTCACTCCAGTTCCGCGTAGAACCCCGCATGGTCCTACTGGACTGTTCCAAGCTGCAACTCGGGCGCGGGCGGCGGGACGACTCAGTGGCTGCCTTCCGTCGCCGGCTGGAGGTGTTCCGGGAGCTCAGCCTGCCGATGCTGAAGACTCTGGACCAGCAGCACCGGCTCGTCATCGTGAGTGTTGTCTCGTTATCATCTCAGCAACAAGCTGCAGCTACACTCAGTGGCCGGCTGGAGGTGTTCCGGGAGCTCAGCCTGCCGATGCTGAAGACTCTGGACCAGCAGCACCGGCTCGTCATCGTGAGTGTTGTCTCGTTATCATCTCAGCAACAAGCTGCAGCTACACTCAGTGGCCGGCTGGAGGTGTTCCGGGAGCTCAGCCTGCCGATGCTGAAGACTCTGGACCAGCAGCACCGGCTCGTCATCGTGAGTGTTGTCTCGTTATCATCTCAGCAACAAGCTGCAGCTACACTCAGTGGCCGGCTGGAGGTGTTCCGGGAGCTCAGCCTGCCGATGCTGAAGACTCTGGACCAGCAGCACCGGCTCGTCATCGTGAGTGTTGTCTCGTTATCATCTCAGCAACAAGCTGCAGCTACACTCAGTGGCCGGCTGGAGGTGTTCCGGGAGCTCAGCCTGCCGATGCTGAAGACTCTGGACCAGCAGCACCGGCTCGTCATCGTGAGTGTTGTCTCGTTATCATCTCAGCAACAAGCTGCAGCTACACTCAGTGGCCGGCTGGAGGTGTTCCGGGAGCTCAGCCTGCCGATGCTGAAGACTCTGGACCAGCAGCACCGGCTCGTCATCGTGAGTGTTGTCTCGTTATCATCTCAGCAACAAGCTGCAGCTACACTCAGTGGCCGGCTGGAGGTGTTCCGGGAGCTCAGCCTGCCGATGCTGAAGACTCTGGACCAGCAGCACCGGCTCGTCATCGTGAGTGTTGTCTCGTTATCATCTCAGCAACAAGCTGCAGCTACACTCAGTGGCCGGCTGGAGGTGTTCCGGGAGCTCAGCCTGCCGATGCTGAAGACTCTGGACCAGCAGCACCGGCTCGTCATCGTGAGTGTTGTCTCGTTATCATCTCAGCAACAAGCTGCAGCTACACTCAGTGGCCGGCTGGAGGTGTTCCGGGAGCTCAGCCTGCCGATGCTGAAGACTCTGGACCAGCAGCACCGGCTCGTCATCGTGAGTGTTGTCTCGTTATCATCTCAGCAACAAGCTGCAGCTACACTCAGTGGCCGGCTGGAGGTGTTCCGGGAGCTCAGCCTGCCGATGCTGAAGACTCTGGACCAGCAGCACCGGCTCGTCATCGTGAGTGTTGTCTCGTTATCATCTCAGCAACAAGCTGCAGCTACACTCAGTGGCCGGCTGGAGGTGTTCCGGGAGCTCAGCCTGCCGATGCTGAAGACTCTGGACCAGCAGCACCGGCTCGTCATCGTGAGTGTTGTCTCGTTATCATCTCAGCAACAAGCTGCAGCTACACTCAGTGGCCGGCTGGAGGTGTTCCGGGAGCTCAGCCTGCCGATGCTGAAGACTCTGGACCAGCAGCACCGGCTCGTCATCGTGAGTGTTGTCTCGTTATCATCTCAGCAACAAGCTGCAGCTACACTCAGTGGCCGGCTGGAGGTGTTCCGGGAGCTCAGCCTGCCGATGCTGAAGACTCTGGACCAGCAGCACCGGCTCGTCATCGTGAGTGTTGTCTCGTTATCATAAAGGAACCATCCCAAAGTGAACATTAGATTACTTTTACAACTAGTGATGTGCAGTTCGTTCCCGAAATTTTCAAAGAAAGTAAGCTGAAAGTTTCTTGTTTTCTCGGAAATATTCTCGAGATCGGAAAATTTTCCTAAAACCCAAGAAGTTTTTGAGAATTTTCGGAAATTTTCAAGGGAAGAAATTTTCGGGAACAGGAAATTTCTCGGCGATTCATTGCTATCTATAACAGACGATGTCATGTGGGAAGTTAGCGTCCTTCCTTGCAAATTCAACACTGTGTTTCAGTCAATTATAGCGCCATCTGTCTTGAGCATTGTGAACTATTTATCGTTTTATTTTTTTATCGTGACACTCAATGGATGGTATTGTTTTTTGACGCGATAAATACAGACCACATAATTTAACTTCTATAAATAAATTTATCCCCAGGTGGACGGCGACACAGACTCGCAAGACGTGCAAGCAGAGTTCGCGCGCGTGCTCACGGAAGAAATGGAGAAAGCGGATGCGCTGGCGCAGATCCCGCAGCCCGACGCGGTCACCGTACAACCTACGGGTATTTATTTAGTTTAGTTCTAAACCCAGTAATAAATAAATATTTATTTATTATTTTTTTGGGGTCTTACAGCTAAATAACAACTAAAAATTGAGTACCATTACATTAAAACTATGCTAACAACAAGACTCCGCCTATTAATGTTGTAGTTGAAAATCAACTTTATAATACAGTGTATAAGAGTGAGTGGTATATTTAGATTCCTGGCATTAGTCCGAATGACATCTAGGCAGTCGTCTTTTTTATTTTTTACAAGAAATTCCAAAAAAAATTTTTTGCTTTCTATTATTCTTTTTAAGTGTCCCTCTATACATTTCAGTCAAAAATACTAAATGTACAGACAAAATAATTTTACTGTTTTATTATATGTATCGATTAGCTTGTTAGATTCCCTGCATTCCTCCGATTGACATACGCTATGTGAGTTGTCAGTCGTGTTTTTTATTTTGTAATAATTTTTTTTTCTACAGATATGAGCGCGATGCAGCAGTTCGCCCACGCGATGTCCCGTATGGGGGGCGGGCTGGGCAACGGGTTCGCGAACGGGGCCGTGCGCAACGGGACTGTCCCCAACGGGGTGCCCAACGGGATCGCCAACGGGTTCGCGGGGATGCCCAATAATAAGGTGATTTATTTGATGAGATGTTCCTTTGCTTCAATCTTTCTTTTTTAAGAGCTATGCTCTTGGTTCATAGTTCATAGTTATTTATTCACAAACAATGGATATTGTGTCTGAAATTACATTAAATTTAATAATACATATAGGTAGGTCTACCAGAATCTAATGGCAAAAAAAATGTATGAAAATCGAGCGATTTTCATAAAAAAAAATTATAATTTTTTTTGATATTAAATTTAAAAATATTTAAATTAAATTGCATGATTATTAAAGATATCACACGCTTGGTGCATACCTATGCCTCGTTATTGTCGCTTGCCTATCAAATTTGGAAAAATGATTGAATGGTTTCAGTTTTTTTAACATCCACATAGGCACTTATGTGCAGAGGTGTTAAACCTGACGTGCGTAGTGTGCGTAGCGTAGCGTAGCTAGGTAACTATAGGCCCTGGTGCACAAATATCATAATAAAATAGATCATCATTATATTAACGGATTAATTTAATAAGCAGTTAGATTTAAAATATCCTGGGGCCTAATCGATGTACAGTCACGAGCATTGATATGTATCCAATTTTAGTCCTTATCACATTGTCTTAAGGATCGAAGTGTTTACACATTAATGCCCGTGATTGTCCTTAACACCTCCCGGTAGTTACATTACACCACTGCAAGTAGTGGAGGATTATTGAAATGAATTTCTTTCGGCGTCGTAATGGTCTGATCGCATATTTCGTACTTATTTTTACACGACTGACCAAAAAAGGAGTGTTATGTTTTCAGGGTTCATGTATGTATGTAAGTTTCTTTAATTCATCATGAGTTCTGAACGGCTTAACTTTAGAACTTTTAAAGATTTTGATGTGAGAGGTATTTTTAGATTTCCTACATTCCTCCGAGGCTATGTGAGTTGTCAATCGTGTTTTTTTATTTTTTAATCATTAGCTTGTTAATTTCAGGTAAAGCCAATAATGAACATGTCGAAAATCCCGACCGTGTCCCAGATGACCCACGACGAGGTCCGGAGGCTCTACGAACAGAGCAGTGGGGACATCACTATGAACACGCACATATAGACAGATATATACATAGTTATAGCTATAAGTTAGTGTGAGTGCGCGATAAATGAGCAATGAGCGATTTTTCTGAAAGCTAATTAAGAAAAAAATCAGTATAAAAAAATTTCAACAGATAGCGTTTTATGAAAGCCGAGTCGTAATAATGGCTGAACAAATATGGTGCGCTTTTTTTTGTCAACCGATGCAGAAAAAAAAATCACCTAATAGTTTGACAGTTGCACAAATCACTATATTGATACTTTTTTTTTAGATGTTTTTTTTACTAAGTTTTATTTTTCTTAAAAAGCTAATCCCGTTAATTTTTGCTTTTTGTATGGAACTTTTTCTCTCGCCTTGACTTAAGCGCCATCTATGAAGTCATCTGGAACAAGTTTTTTTTTTATTTGGGTCTCGGAAAATCTCATTGAGGTAACTTTTCTAGTCATTTTAGTCCTAACCTAAAGGCCCCCACTGTCTAAATGGGCCTTTAGGTTAGGACTAAAACCTAACCTAAAGGGCCATTTAGACGGTGCAAGTTTCTTGCCTGTTGCATACAATTAAATTGAAGCAAGTAAATACTTGCATGGTCTAAACAACAGTTGCTTGCAATTATTGATAGTCAATTGTTACACTGCAATTATTGCTCTTGTAAGTACCAATAACTTGCACCGTTTAAATGGACCTTTATGTTGAGAAAATGGCTGCTTTGAGTTGTTTTTTTTTTATTTGATTAGAAATGTACCTTTTCACATGAACATATATGCAACACTGAATTATGTTTCAGTGACAGACAAAAAATTGTTTAGAAAAGAAATCACTAGAATAATAAAATAAAATGCTATACACTACGCCTGAATATTCAAAATATTTTTAAGCAAATGCGTTCTCAAATCTCGTCCTGTCTTTGTCTAAATATACGTAATAGATAGTGACAGCACGAGAATTGAAGCTATGCTTAAAATTACTGAAGATTTGAGCAATAAGGCTCATTTAGACATTGCAAGTTTCTTGTATATACAAGACCAATAATTGCAGGGTGATAATAGGGTATTTTACACTATGTAAGAAAAAATATAAAAATGTTTGTTCATAATAGATTTCGAAAAAAGTAAACAAGAAACGTCGATATTTATTCATAAAATTGCAATTTTAATTTTATAATTCCATTTTAAAAATCGTCTTTTCTAATCTGTTTTTCAAATGTCTAAAACGCCATTCGCCATGTTGGATCCCGCCGTGACGTCATTCCGATAGTAAACAATCTACTGAAAATAAGTTGTGCGCTGTTATTTTGATAAATTTACGAGTTATTAACACGTTTGTAGACTTCTAGCCTTTATTTCACTATGGAAGACGGTTTTGTGAAAGCAGAAAGTACAAATCTGCCAATGGTTAATACTTTAAGTATTTCTCATTTTTACATCACTTGGCACTTGAATCCATAATTTTTGTGGCGTTTTTACACTTGTATTTTTGCATTCAGGCACAAGACACCAATGATAACTCATTATTTTCACGAATCTTATTACTTGGTCTTTCGCAGTCGTATTGTTTACTAACCGAGTGACGTCACGAGATGAAAAAGCATGGCGGCTAGCGTTTCCGCGCGAAAATTCAAAATCATAAATAAAAAACAGATTTTAAGGCGATTTTCGGTTTTAAAAAAAATTAACAAAATTTCTACTAGTTCATTACGATCTCAAGAATAATTTAAAACAGTTTTTAAATCAGTCGTGTAAAAATGGTGTAATACCCTATTGACTATGAATAATTGCAAGCAACTGTTGTTTAGACCATTGTACGGGTTTGGTGATGTACATTGAGAAAGTTAATGAAAGTTAAATAGAAAGAGATTGGTAATGGTAACAAAAGGGATTTATTGTGAATAACACAAACAAAGGTAAAATCAGCAATAATACAGGAATTAATAGAAATTATCTAAATTAGGAAATACAAGGAAATGGTGGCGAAAATGTTAATGGTAAAGAAAATGGTTAATTTATTTGAGCACACGTAACCGACTCGCAATTGGTTTAAAGAGCACTGTGTACTTTGTTCTATGGTAAAATGTGTACTGAATAAAATAATATAAAATTAAGTTCGATTGCGGCGTCGATATGCTGACGGCGCACTCACGGGCAATCGATGTACGTCATAGACCGTACAACCATGCAAGTATTTACTTGCTTCAATTTAATTGTATGCAACAGGCAAGACACTTGCACCGTCTAAATAGGCCTTTAGAACACAGACACTGTACCTTTGATAAATAGAAAATTCAAAAGTGCCCAAAATTGTAAATTTTGTGTAGACTTAGAAGTAATTTTAGGCGTAAGAAGTAGTTTTCTTAACTTAATTAGGAAAAGAAAAATTGGTAAATCAATGAGCGATTTTCTGACAGCTAAATTAAGAAAAAAAAATCAGCATAAAAAGTCTCAACAGATAGCGTTTTATGAAAGCCGAGTCGTAATAATGGATGAACCTATATGGTGCGCGTTTTCTTGTCAACCAGATGCAGAAAAAAAATCACCTAACAGTTTGACAGTTGCACAAATCACAATATTGATACTTTTTAGATGTTTTTTTTACTGTTTTATTTTTTTTTAAATGCCAATCCCGTGAATTTTTGCTTTTTGTATGGAACTTTTTCTCTCGCCTTTTACTCAACGCCATCTATGAAGTCATCTGGAACTATTTTTTTTTAATTTGGGTCTCGGAAAATCCTTCATTAGAATAACAAAGTATTTCTAAGTCAATTTAGGATAAGTATGCAAATATTTTAATTAATTTATGGGAAACAAATAAGGATATAATGTATGGTATACAAGATAACTCCGTGTAGATCACAGAAATGGGTATAAGAACTTAAAAGGGTTTTGCAAATTCAAAATCGTGGCAAAAAAGTGTGGGAGTGCGCTAAGAAGCATCAGAGTCATATGCGGCTTTTGTCTTTCAGCGGACATTTTAACCCATATATGCGCGGGTCGTTTTCGACCCAAAAAACGTGTCATAGAAAAAAAATTTATTTGCACAGAAATATCATTTTTTTGTGACGTCTATGATTATCAATTAAAAGATCAGACTATTATCTACTAAACCAAACAGAGAATTTAGTTTCACTGCTTAGTTTATTAAATCTGTTGACAGTCAAATTTGTGACTCGAATTTGGAGGGCAAAAATTCTGTCTTTGTTGTGAAAATTTTAACTGATAATTTTATACATTTAAAAATATTCGTCATGTTGTATTTATACAATAGTTCGATAGTGTATCTATAGTATAGTGCAAATATATTTCAAAAATATTTGTTTGTTACTGAGATAATGTTGTCGAAACATTGATGGGTCGAAAACGACCCCTGGGGCAGTTGTGTTACCTAAAAATATGTTGAATATAAATGTAATATCATATTATTTTAATTAATTATTGCAATAAAATAAGTATGGATTCATGAATATATGACATGTAATTGACAACAAATTTTTTACATGCGGAAAACATTTTATTTTTACATAAAAAAAAACATTTAAATCATTTTTGAGCCTTTTAGATACTGGCATCGAGTTGTATCTTGTTTTGTTTTTGCACCAATTTAGGTCTACTAGTTTGAATTTTGGGATAAAGTTGTAAAAAAACTTTGACAGAGGTCTCGTTTACTTGTGGCTGTTCCTGCGAAAAAAAATATTTCCGTGGAACAGAGTGTGAACGAAAAATAGAACTGTTTCTCAACACAAAAAACGTGGAAAGTGCTCCTGGGCGATGAGAACTCTTCCCAGGAACAGTCACAAGTTAACGAGACCTCTTCCGAAGTTTTTCAGAACTTCATCCTAAAATTTAAATTAATGGACCTAACTTGGTACGAAAAGAAAAACAAGAAATAACTCAGAGTAGGTAATATATAAGGCTCAAAAGTAATTTAAATGTGTTTTTATGTAAAAAATAAAACGTTTTTGGCATGCAGAAAATATATTGTCTATTTATATATCATAATTCATGAATTCATACTTATTTTATTGCGATAAATAATGTAAACTAATACGATATTACATTTTTATCAACATAATTTTTAGTAACACATCTGCCCTAGGGGTCGTTTTCGACCCAATGAAAAAAACACACTTCCCCCCATCCCCCCTTAAATTTTCCTTTAGAGCCTTCATAAGTACCCATTAGGTACTAACATATCTAAAAATGAGAGACATCCGAGACCAAAAATAGTTCTGGGCAGATATGGGTTAAGTTGACGTTTTACAGAATACAGGTGATAGCATGATGTGTAAGGATTTCTTAGTTTTATATTTAAAAAAAAAGTAAAATAATAATTTCGTAAAAGAACATTAATTAAATAAAATAAAAATACATAAAGAATATTTGTTATCAATAAAATGGCTAAATTTTAATGTTATAGTACTTATATATTTATTTGTCATGGACTGTAATTTGGTCGGTTTAATTTAACATTTTTTGACAGAATATTTTGTCATATTTAGATGTAGTTAATTTAAAGTAGGTTATAAGTTAAAATTGGCGATTTTTAAGCTATACGAGGACCATTCGGTGGTAGGTCGATAATATGAGAATTAAACTATTTTGTACCCTATTTAATAAGTATAACTAAGTATTTATTACTTAAATTCACGCACACGTACCTTCTATAATAAGTGCCTTAGATTAAAACTATTTTTTAGACTTATTTATATGTAATAACGAATTCGGAAATAAAAATAAATAAATTATAAGTCACATCGGTGTAGTTAAAAATAAATTATATAAATGGATGTTTATTTTAATTTTGCTGTTGTTGTTTGAAAAAATGAATTATTCTACCGATACAGTTAACAAAACAATAAGGTATCCGGTCACACAAAAGTTTTCGGAAGGACATTGTGAAACAGAATGGTAGAGACCATTAAACCATAATAAAAGAGTTTTATGTAGATAATTTTGAGAGCACCATGAACATAAATAAACATACAGCGGCTCAGTATAAAATAAAAAATACTATAACTAGATACCTGATTTTGTTGAAATATTTACAAACTGGCAAAATTACGGGACCGGACAAGGTATGACAATTGTTAAAATATGCAATATTATGATAGAACATAATATTATGTGAAAATAGAACACACTATTATCTATTATTACTGATTGAAAAAGCATATTATTCTGTTAGTGAATACCTAAATGATAATTTCAATTAATTTAATTACATAATTTCTGAATAATATTGTAATTTGTATCTATTACGTTGTAAATTAATGACTTTTTTTAAATTTTGTATGTCTTATGGCGGGACCTAGAGGAACTCATTTTAAGTGTATAACACCTCTCTATGTAAACCTATGTTCACAAAATAAATGATTTGACTTTGACTTTTAAATAGTCACAAAACTGAATGTAAAAAATTAAATATAATTAAATTCAGTTTTGTGCTCGAGTACCACCTCCTGAGAGCTCCTGAGTTAATTTTTAGAGATCGAACTTTCTGGGAAAGTCCATATTCGACGTGTGACATCGTCATAAGAATGTACTAATATCACTCGCAAATGTGAATCGTTTTTTGTTATTCTTGGGAAATACTTTGGTTACTGATCTGATTCTATTATTGATGATTCAATAATTGTGATATTTTTCAAATGCTGTCCGGTCCTATTGAGAGGTGGTTACAGGTGGAACTCAATTTTCACACCCTGGTACTCAAACCTATTCAAATTTTGAGGGTAGCTCTCGGATACTTAGGGTATTAGATTTAGTTGATCTCTGATATGATTGATAGTGAAGTTAATCTATTCATCAAATAGTTCTAAGGTCACTTTATGTAAGAATATCAACTCAATTAAAATTGTCCTTTAGTACAATTATCTTTAGTAAAGAAATCTACCTGAGAAACCTACCATAAAAATAAAACATTATATGTGTGATCTTACTACTAATGCGAAAGTTTGGATGTGCGTATGTTTATTGCTTATTCGGTCAATTTGGTATACGGGTAAAAATACAGGGAATAGCACATAGGCTCAGAATACAGACATAGGGTACTTTTTATCCGAATGAAAGCCCCCAATAATAACTTCTACAAAATCATTTCTCAAGTTTTCTGAATGACACATCTTTGAATATTTAAGTAACAGTGTTAGTTTAAACATGATTGTTAAAATCTTAATTTCGAAAACCCCGTCAATATTGTAAATTGCACTTTTTACGTGGCTCTTGTCCTGCATAATATATTACTTATACCATTTCTCGTGAACCAGTCTTGATTTTTGTTTTTGGTAAAACCACATAGAAAATAGGGTTCTAGTGATACGACGATTAATAAATTACACAAATTAGGTACATGATAACTAACTACTAGCCTCTGCCCTCGACTTCGCTCGTGTGAATGCTGTTTTATACCCCTTTCACCTCCATAGGGGTGGAATTTCCAAAATTCCTTTCTTAGTCCTCACTTAAACTATTAATATAAAGAACCTCTTTGCTAAATTTCAAGTTTTTATTGTGAATGCCAAAGTGAATTTGCTTATTTTTTTACGCTGAAAAAACTGAACCGATTTAGCTAAAATTTAGCATGTTTATAGTCAAAGACACGAAGGAAGGCAATGGATACTATGTTATCATGTAAATCGATATGGTTCCGACGATGAAGCAATGGTAATACAGACAAAGCCGTGAGCAAAAGCTATGTTACCAAAATATGATATAGTATAAAATTAGATTAGGTATTTAAATAGTTGCTAGCATGGTCTTACACGTAGATAATACCTTCTGTGGATAGTTAGTATATAAACTAAACATCACATAGCTAGATTATCACAAATCAGGGGCCAACTTAGAATAGTCATAGATTAGATAGATATGTCACTCATAATGATGCACCAATTTTGTATTGAAAAGTAAGACAATTTAGATTTTACTTATAATATAAAGTATGTTTAAATGTTTACGTCCTGTTTCAAATTTCCTTGCTTATATAAAAAACTATCTAACCCGAATATTTTCCGCCCGGAAATTTCAGATTCGGAATGCATGCTTTTCATACAAAATGTTCGAGACGTGTCTAACATTTTCCCGTTTCGTTTGCATTTGAGTCTCCGAATCTGAAATTTCCAAATGGAAAATACTTACCTGACGTGTGAGCCCAGCTTAAATTATTCTCAAGTTATGACGTAATCAAGAGAAATAGTGATTATTTTATATACCTACCTAGATAAATAATACCCGCCCACTTATTATTTATTTTCATTCGAAGTTGGGAAAATTGAAATAGATGAACCTATTTATAATGCTCTGAAGAAAGCTGTGACCGTTTAGCTATGATTTTAGATAGGTCATTGACCGATTAATTAATTTATTTATATATATTTCACAAACAAGTAAAATAGAAGTGCCTACCTATATTCGTCTTAAATAAAATTTCATTAAATTAATTTCATGAAATAGATTCATTGATCGACCCCAATGGTTGGCCGAGAATATGTATGGCTGCCTTAATTTTTTTATGTGATTTGGTATTCTCTGATATACTTTACTGATTTGTGTTAAAAAATCCTACGAATTTACACTTGTTTGTGGAATTTAGGTACCTACTTATTATTATAAACTAATATTAACTAGAAAATTAAAACACTTTTAGTGATTTACCTGTGTTGTACTTGTCTACTAATTTATTTAAAAATTAAAACAAAAATGAAATATTTGTTTGTAAAACTTACATATTATTATCTCTTTATTGAAAAACTTCGATTTAATCTAGAAAATAAAGATCACTTCGTTAATAATCTGTGTTTGTATCTGGTAATTTGTATACAATTTTAAAAATAAATGAGCACATTTTCTACTAGAGCATAGTTTTATTTTTAATTCTCTAAATCTGAGGTAAACCGGAACAAAGTTTCTCTGTCATCATCCACTAACCATTTAAGGTAGATGTACCATATTACGTAAGTGTACGGAATTCCGTAAGTTTTCGGTTTAGGCCAAAAAATAAGAAAACTACTAATTGTTTTAACGATCTATGTAATTATCTATCAAGTATAAACAAAAAAGATTCAATCAACATTGTAAAAAAGAATTACAAACATTGTAGATTCAGTTATGATGTCTCCTAAGGTCAGTCAGCGCCAAATCGCCATTACTATTAGTGCGTGTGTTGCGTACTGCAAGCTGCCGCGCGGATTTTCATAAGGGAAATTATGAGAGATATGTAAGTATTTTCATAACAAAATGTCGCAATTATTTTTAAGGTTCTTAAAACAAACTGATTGATTACTGTCTCGAGTTACTTCAATTCGTTTTTAGTTAGTTAATTCTTAATTTACTGATTGCCGTATTTACCTACACGAAGAACCAACCATGTCCGTTAATACGTAACTATTACGGAATGAAGGACAATAAATTGATTTTGTTTTTGTAATTATCCAGGCACCGAGATGAAATAAGTTAACGAAGAATATTGTTACGGGTCTAAAGTATATCATGGTTTCGTGTGACCAAATTACGTATTACGATTTTATTTTTCTTTCGTTATAAAAAAACGTGTGTAAAGTGAACTATTTTTTACATTTTACAAATTCGTCACTAATGTACACGGTACAAAATCACTAAGTTATTTAAAACTTTTCGATGTTCCAGTATAATTTTTGTTACCTTTTACTAGCATGATGATATTACTACAGATTTCAAGTCATTGTGTGTTGTTGAGAATAATTACTCATTAGAAATTTCAGTTAACACAATTACCTACACTGTTTTTGGCTGTATCTCTTATTACGTTATAGTACAACGGTCTTGGTAGCTATGGAAATTTTGAACTTTTAGGAAGCTTTAACTTGGTAGATGTTAATTTTCATATTAGTATCAATCAAGTTTTTAATGAAAATTGCAAACTTCGTGGTTTATTAATTGTAAATATCGTTACGTTTTTTTAGAGAATACCATTTTTATACCATATTTTTGCGTATTCAGCCTATTCTTATTAATATACAGGGTATATAACTGACCGAAGCACTGTACTTAGTACTTACTGGGTTCGGATAAGTATTGGGTGGGTTTGTATCAGGAGGGATGGTAACAGAAATGCGTGTTCTCTGTGTAGAGAGTGAAGTAATAACGGAATATTTTGTGACAAAAAATGGTTGTACAAATTAGTTAAAGTTCCTTCGGCAATAAACCATAAAGATATGTATCATAAAATAAGTATAAAAATAACCTTACGTACGGTCCTTTGTTACAAAGCCATTGTGCATTTTGGTAATTGCTTTACGATGCCTTTACAAAGTACTTAGGTGCCCCGTTAGGTTCCGTAGGAACGTGACAACATTATGAGAGGATTCCCCGAAAGTCGCTGGCAAAAGTAATAGACTTATAAACGGATTATATTATATGTATATACAAATAAATAAATTAATATAATATTGTTCGCTAAACCCTGCTTGAAGTAAGTTGATTTGAAATGTACCTAGAAACATAAATAAACCTTTACTCCTTACATTTTAAATAAGAAACAATTTCTGCTCCATTTTACACAACGAAAACCGAATCGGCTATATCCGTATCCGGTATGTCATTCAAGATTTTTACGTAAAAAACGTGCAACTACCAAATCATACGGAAACGAGTAGTCTAGACCACTCGTTGCGAATTATTCGACATAGAAAAGTCAAAAATACGGAATAATTGATATCGAATGAAAAATCATTCGGCTCACGCTTTTTGGTGAGTCACACTTTCAAAAATAGGCCCCTGATCCTTTCACTGATGATTCTATTATTGTGAGATTTTTCAAATGCTGTCCGGTCCTATTGAGTGGTGGTTACAGGTGGAACTCAATTTTCACACCCTGGTACTCAAACCTATTCAAATTTTGAGGGTAACTCTCGGATACTTAGGGTATTAGATTTAGTTGATCTATGATATGATTGATAGTGATGGTAATCTATTCATCAAATAGTTCTAAGGTCACTTTATGTAAGAATATCAACTCAATTAAAATTGTCCTTTAGTACCTACAATATCATTAGTAAAGAAATCTACCTGAGAAATCTACCATAAAAATAAAACATTATAAGTATGTGTGATCCTACTAATGCGAAAGTTTGGATGTGCGTATGTCTATTGCTTAATCGGTCAATTTGGTACACGGGTAAATATACAGGGAATAGCACATAGGCTCAGAATACAGACATAGGGTACTTTTTATCCGAATGAAAGCCCCCAGATCATCATCAAGCCAAATCATTTCTCAAGTTTTCTGAATGACACATCTTTGAATATTTAAATAACAGTGTTAGTTTAAACATGATTGTTAATGTTAATTTTGAAAACCCCGTCAATATTGTAAATTGCACTTTTTACGTGGCTCTTGTCCTGCATAATATACTACTTATACCATTTCTTGTGAACCAGTCTTGATTTTTGTTTTTGGTAAAACCACATAGAAAATAAGGTTCTAGTGATACGACGATTAATAAATTACACAAATTAGGTACATGATAACTAACTACTAGCCTCTGCCCTCGACTTCGCTCGTGTGAATGCTGTTTTATACCCCTTTCACCTCCATAGGGGTGGAATTTCCAAAATTCCTTTCTTAGTCCTCACTTAAACTATTAATATAAAGAACCTCTTTGCTAAATTTCAAGTTTTTATTGTGAATGCCAAAGTGAATTTGCTTATTTTTTTACGCTGAAAAAACTGAACCGATTTAGCTAAAATTTAGCATGTTTATAGTCAAAGACACGAAGGAAGGCAATGGATACTATGTTATCATGTAAATCGATATGGTTCCGACGTTGAAGCAATGGTAAAAAAGAATAAAGCTGTGGGCAAAAGATATGTTACCAAAAGATGATATAGTATAAAATTAGATTAGGTATTTAAATAGTTGCTAGCATGGTCTTACACGTAGATAATACCTTCTGTGGATAGTTAGTATATAAACTAAACATCACATAGCTAGATTATCACAAATCAGGGGCCAACTTAGAATAGTCATAGATTAGATAGATATGTCACTCATAATGATGCACCAATTTTGTATTGAGGAGTATGACAATTTAGTTTACTTATAATATAAAGTATGTTTAAATGTTTACGTCCTGTTTCAAATTTCCTTGCTTTTATTAAAAACTATCTAACCCGAATATTTTTCGCCCGGAAATTTCAGATTCGGAATGCATGCTTTTCATACAAAATGTTCGAGATGTGTCTAACATTTTCCCGTTTCGTTTGCATTTGATTCGTCTCCGAATCTGAAATTTCCAAACGGAAAATACCTGAGGTGTGAGCCCAGCTTAAATTGTTCAGTTATGATGTAACCAAGAGAAGTAGGGATTATTTTATACACTTATGTAGATAAATAATACCCGCCCACTTATTATTTATTTTCATTGGAAGTTGGGAAAATTGAAATAGATGAACCTATTTTTAATGCTCTGAAGAAAGCTGTGACCGTTTAGCTATGATTTTAGATAGGTCATTGACCGATTAATTTATTTATTTATACTTACATATATTTCACAAACAAGTAAAATATGAGTAGCTACCTATATTCGTCATAAAATTAAATTAAATTAATTTCATGAAATAGATTCATTGACCGACCCCAATGGTTGGCCGAGAATATGTATGCCTTGCCTTAATTTTTTTATGTGATTTGGTATTCTCCGATATACTATACTGATTTGTGTTAAAAAATACCTACGAATTTACACTTGTTTGTGAAATTTAAGTACGCTATTATTATAAACTAATATTAACTAGAAAATTAAAACACTTATAGTGATTTACCTGTGTTGTACTTGTCTACTAATTTATTTAAAAATTAAAACAAAAATGAAATATTTGTTTGTAAAACTTACATCTTTTTATTGAAAAACTTCGATTTAATCTAGAAAATAAAGATCACTTCGTTGATAATCTGTGTTTGTATCTAATAATTTGTATACAATTTTAAAAATAAATGAGCACAACTCTCTTTATTGAGAAGGCCATCTGCAGTAAATACTTTCTGAAATGAGGACGATTTGCTTCTTGGTTGTTTTTCCGTAATGGTCAAATAGATTCAAAGACATTATATCTAGAGGGCTAATTATTGGTAAGGACAATTAGCTTCCGTACCCATTTAAATTGAAGACGTTTTGCTCTCAGAGCATTTTATATTGCAGTCGATGTGCAACCAAGGTCATTATGCTTCCGAAACCTTCTGATCCGTAAAGTTTTCTATTAGGGCATAGTTTTATTTTAATTCTCTAAAACTGAGGTAAACCGGTATACCCCCTACATCTTAAAAATAACCAAGTTTCTCTGTCATTAAAATAAGGTCAATCATCCACTAACCATATAGGTAAGTAAAGTACCTACCATAGATTAAGTCAACCAATAGAGTTATTTATCCTGGTCAAAACACGCCTGCTTCCACGCGTTCGAGAGATTCCACAAGACGGGGCGAGGGACTTTATTTTATAATATGTAAGTTATCAAAATAAAAAGCGTTAATCCGCCCAGCGCGGCAAGCTCGCATTTCAGAGCGGCGCGAATTTCCCGCCCTACTGATATTTCCCGCGCTCGCCGAGGTCGATTATTGGTTGGCACACTTTCCGCGACCTTGACCGACACGAGAACCGCAGTCGGGCCGCATAGCCAGTGCTAGATAGACGTTATCGCACATAACCTCAAATTTTCGCGCTTATATTTAAACAAAAATGGTAAGTTTAATTAAAACAACAAAATAATACATATAATTTTTTTTTTAATGAATGAATTAAAATGTTTACGGATATGTTAGATTTTCAGTAAGTGCCACTATTATACAATACCTAGTTCATGGACGTAAATTTTTCAGTGTGCGTGATTGTGTCATCTATGTAGGTACAATAATAGAAAAATCTACATGCTATCTCTAAATTCTAAAATATAATAAATTGGAATGGCGGCGGCAGAAATATTCAAATTATACTTTGAACATGATTATCTGAAATTGTTTATGAAATGTGCATAGGAAAAAATTATCTGTTATCTTTTCGTATCAAATTGAATTTATCAATTTTTGAACCGGATTTTTTTATTACTTACCAATATGTAGATAATTAAGAAGATGTAGATAATATTAGGTCATTAAATATGTATCTTCTAGGTAAGTACCGACTTCAAATCTAACTATAGTCACATTATAGCAATAATAGTGTAGTATTCTTGTCTACATTGTTCCAATAGCTATCGCTATTGAAATCTATGAATCTAGACTAAACGTTTCCATTATCTGATAAGAAATTCAATTTTAATTTTTCTGGTTTATTTCTGTATAGGTATGCCTGGAATTTGTTAGGTAATTATTTCCGGGTCGAGAATATCGAATCGTTGAGGGGTCGACCCCTTATGTTGCGTTCCTATCCAAATCCAAGTATCTATTCCGTCTGCATTGTTGATTTGATTGTCACTCTTCATTTAGTTATTTTCACAGGAACGTAGATAGTATTTGAGTTACTATTATTTTATTTAACCTTTTATTGTACAAAAAATACAAAGTAAACGTACAATAGGAGATCTTAATGCTAAAGCAATAACTACTAGCCAACCTTTGGGTCATGCAGAAAATTTTAGGTGGTAGTAGTAAGTAAATAAAAGAACCACAACAGTATTAGAAGGAAAAATATCTTCCGGGTGTCATCACTGTCAGATCAGAACAGTGCGCATCCTTGAGTAATGCAGGCGTTTATATTTTTTTAGATTTTATAGGAATTCAATTTTATTTTCAGGTAGATTATCTACCTAATTAATGAACGTATACTATGTACCTATTTGCCGGACTATTTTCCGAATTCAATGTTCAGTTTCAACTGTCGACTGAGCGACTGTTCCGGCGTACATTGTCGCTCGTTTGTTTGTTTGCAGTAAATTTATTGCACACATAAAAAACACATTAACAGAAAAGATGGCAACGGCGAACTAATCCCATGAAGGGATCACTTCACAACACGTATTTCAAATGGTCACAATATTTTCATACTCCAATAAAACAATTTTGACGTCACTAGTCCAGATTTAGCTGAAAAGCATCAACCTGTTGGGAAGGTCGAATCATCGCCAGCTCTCACTGAATAAAAGCGTTGTTTTCTCCAAAACAGTCCAGTACCCTGGCCGTGGGCCGACCGCGCTGCCAACTGGCACCATTTCAGATGATAGAACCCAAGGTTTGCTTTAAATGATAGTCTTGGGAAAGAGTGATAGAGAGAAAATATTCTATGTTTCGGTTTTGGTGCTGGCCGTTTGGGCTGAAGTCAAGAGCTTCATTTACTGGAGGTCTGAGCGTATTTTAAAGGTAATTCATAATTAGATAGATCATAATTTATTTCCAACCTCACATTCACATTGCCAAGCAAGTTGTCGTGATGGTTGCATTTCGAAATAAGTTTTCCTTTTTTTTACCATATAGGACTGTACCTACTATGAATTAATCCTTTTGTTACTCTATGTTGTGCCATTGCTGGGTAAATCTTAAGTGTCCTGTATCTCGTCTCCTCTCAATTTAACTTAAACTAAATTTAAATCTCAATTTAACGCTGCTGTATACTA
The DNA here is from genome assembly GCA_018467065.1 of Ephestia elutella. NCBI lineage: Eukaryota > Metazoa > Arthropoda > Insecta > Lepidoptera > Pyralidae > Ephestia > Ephestia elutella. Next base: position 17,977,574 of record CM031567.1, read on the forward strand.
CTCATCGTTCAACTTCCAACGTCATCTTTTCATTTTGAATCCACTTCGAGGACACCAAAGGTCCAACGACTAGTAGTCATGTAGTGCATTAGACAACTCTGTCTATCCTTGTATTTACCCAGTAGGTACCTTTACAATGAGTCCCATTTGAACAATACCTGTGCCATGCGAAGTATTTTCTTCAATCACACACAGAATTTGCCGCAGAATTCGGAAATAAAAAATATTTCACCGCCATCAGATTAGTGTCATTCCGTTCGTTGACAAGGTCGTCTCGCCAGATTGGGAACAACACGGTCTGAGCCAGCTAGGTAGCTACTGAAGTGAAAACTCTTGCCAGGAATAGATAGATCATATTAATTTTACTTGTTACTTGCCAGCGAAGCAACATAACTACCCTGGGGTAAACCGAACACCCTAATATGCTTCTTGTATTACTAACGTCTGACTGCTACGCTTTCACGGCTAAACGGCTGGACTAATTTAGGTGAAATTTAGGTTATAGTTCTAAACCCGAAGTCAAACCTGATTTTTTGAAAAACAACTCCCAATGAAACGCAAAGCACTTGAATTTACTCTTGTATGACAAACACATATGATACTTCGAGCTGCTGGTAACACTGCAACAGCTAGTATAAAGGCCCATTTAGACAGAGCAATTTTCTTGCCTGTTGTATAAAATTAAATTGAAGCAATAATTCAATTGCATGGTCTAAACAACAGTTGCTTTCAATTATACAAATAGGTATACAAGAAAATTGCACTGTCTGAATGGGCCTTAAGGCGCTACCCAAGGCTAATCAGAGGAGATGAAGGGCGGTACGTAAGCTCCGCCTTAAAGCAGACACAATAAGGTTACTTTTCGAATTTTCTATAATTTGTGTTTTTGCTAGCGAGTTTTCGTCAGTCTTTTAGGGTAATTATTTTAGAGGTTTTCTTTGAATTGTGATAAAACACACAAATATATTTAAAAAAATAAGCCGCTATCGTTTTAAATAATTGTAATCTTTATTTAATTCTTTAAAAAAATTCTACTGTTATCGTTTAAATTACGGTGATTTTCGACGATAAAGGAAAAAAACAGGGTTATGTGTTATTTTTTTTTTTATTTAGTCTTATTTATTTTATTTGTAATTTGATTCGATATAATTCTAGTTTAGTATTTTTCTCTTTACGGGATATTTTTCCTGCTTCAGTACTTCTAACCTATGGTTCAGACTTGACGTTTAAAGACAGTACGTTTTCGGAAAATCCTGATTAGGTATGCCCTTAATCCTACTCATACTAATATTAATATTATAAATGCAAAAGTTTGGTTGTGAGTTTGTAAAGATGATTGTTACGGGTAGAAAAATACCGGGAATAGCACATAGTGTTAGAAATGAAAGATTGTCCAACCGCGTAATTGCGTTTTATTTGTCAGTAAACTCATAAATACAAATACAAGGAAACTTTTAGGAGGATTAGCCGTTTATAAACTAACACAGCGACACTTAAACACTACTACATCGCTTGATAAATTGTAGACAGAGAATGAGCTCAGGCGGTGAGGCGTGGAAATACTTATATATGCTCTGCAGGAGCGCGGGGCGCCTGTCGCGTGTCGTTAAAATTGTACCAATCACAGCAGAGAGTCTCAAACATTACCAAATATGGTTACAAAATTCGCTCGGCGTTTAGAAGTACTTACACGCTTTTGCCCGCCATAGAGTATACATACAACAGATAGATTGCGCATAGAGTATAAATATAACAGATAGAATAAAGGTTGATGTGTCGGTAACATCTCTCCCGCCGTGTGAACGCAGTAAACATATAGGCAGTATTCCGCTACCGACACATGCGCCTTGTTGGTGACAAGTAAATAACTTAAGTTATCGGCTGACTAAATGAAATATAAACAAATTATAGAATCGGTTACAATGTCATTACTAAACTGTTGAACACTTGCCACCTCTGACTTAAAGTACTTATCGACAATTACTACTAAATCTATGGACTCTACATTTTAGAGAAAATATGTAATAAGATTTAGCTAATTCCGATCTCTATATAAAGCAAATAACCATATTAAATAGAGAAGTATAGTTTGATTCTATGAACATTAGCATACAATATTAGTTAAATTAAACTAAACTCTTTCCACAAGTAAACAAACGACTGTGCTATTTACTTGCGGAGAGGCCAAGAAATAAATAATACTTTAAGGGTAGTTGTTATGTTGTCGGTACTCTGCGAAATAATTACACCGTAAAGGCCGGCAATACCTTCATCACAACAACGCCAACACAAATATACATAAAACCATGACAAATTTATAATATTGTAAACATCAATATGCAATATTAAATGACTTAAACTAAACTCTTTCCACAAGTAAACAAACGACTGTGTTGTTTACTTGCGGAGAGAGCAAGAAATAAATAATACTTTTAAGGGTAGTTGTTATGTTGTCGGTACTCTGCAAAATAATTACACCGTAAAGGCCGGCAATACCTCCATCATAACAACGCCAACACAAATACATAAAACAACGACAAACATAAACAAATCTGACTCTAAGGGTAGTTGTTATGGTCAGTATTCTGCAAAAATAATTACACCACAAAAGTCAGCAATACCTTCCATAACAACGCCAACAAAATATGCATAAGAAAAATGACAAACATAAACAAATCAGTTTAACATTCTACTGGTAGTATAACTAAACGTTTAGTCGGACGACGCATCAGGCCATTCTTTGTTTTGACGTCTACGACCCGTATCACTCCGTCCGTGCCTGGATAGACCTGCTCCACTCTGCCCTTCGGCCATACATTTCGTGGTAACGTCGAGTCCACTATGACGACTACATCACCCACTTTTATCGCCTCGCCGCGCCCATGCGGCTCTCGTCGATGATGAAGTAGAGGTAGGACTTCTCGCACCCAGCGCTGCCAGAATAGATCAGCCAGTCGTTGAGCTGCCTTCCAATGTGACCGTCCTAGCTCATCCACCTTGGAGAATGTCCCTGGCAATGGGACCTTCGAAGGTCCGCCTAATAAGAAGTGGTTAGGGGTTAAGGCGGTGTCGTCTTCTGGTGCGACCGACACATGTGACAGCGGTCGAGAATTGACTGTATGTTCGACTTCCGTAAGTAAAGTGTGAAGGACGTCTTCGTGAGGGTGACGTTCGTGCAATGTAGTTGTCAGTGCGGTTTTAACTGAGCGCACCAACCGCTCCCATGCTCCGCCCATGAACGGCGCCCCCGGTGGTATGTAGTGCCAGTTTATTTGTCGAACGTCTGCTTCCTGTAGCATAGAGGTTAGAGCCGCCTTTCGAAGTTCAGCATCAGCTCCATGAAAGTTAGAGCCATTGTCACTCCATATAGCGTCGGGGCAACCATGTCTAGCCATCATGCGACGTAATGCGAGCACGGCAGCATCAGCAGAGAGTGACGACGCTATTTCCAGATGAACTGCCCTTGTCGTCAAGCAGGTGAATAGGGCAACGTAGCGTTTCTCGTGGTGTCTCGCAATAGTGACTGTTAATGGCCCGAAATAATCCAGTCCCGTTTGTGTGAATGGCCGCTGATGATGGGCGAGGCGACATGGTGGCAGGTTCCCCGTCAATGGCTCAGTAGGCGTGGCACGACGTAGTCTGCATGGCTGGCATCGTCTGATGACTGTTCTTACTGTTGGTCTAATGCGTAGTATCCAATACCTTTGGCGTATCTCGTTGGTGACACATTCGACCCCGCTATGATGTAACTGTCGGTGGATCCAGTTGATATACAGTCGGCAATAGGCGTGGTTTCCATCTAATACTGCTGGGGACAGAGTTTCCTCGTTGATATCAGTAGCGACGGCCGTTCTAGAGCGTAACCTCAATACGCCATATTGATCTGTAGTCAAGGATAGGTGTCGAAGGCGACTGTCATTGGATAATCTCCTCCCGCCGGTGATGTCACGCAGCTCAGAAGGAAAGCAGTCCTCCTGAAGGGCACGCGTCCATAAGAGTTCAGCTCGGCGTGTGTAACAAGCTGCGAGAGGCACGTAGGTGCGGGATGCACTCGCATGGCTGTTGTCACGCTGTGGAGTCGCTCTGGTGCTAGCGCGGGCTGGCCGGGGCTGGGCGCCAGTCCAGTCCGGGTCCTCAGATGAAATGCGGCGTGTGCGTTTTCTACGCACGGCGGTGACAGTGTAAGTTTTGCAGCGGTCGATGAATTGTAGTACGCGTGCGGTCGATCTGATTAGACGGATCCACGACGAGAACCTCGACACGTCGGGTAGAGCTTCTTTGAGTTGCGGGTGAGTGGTAGTCATGGCAACACGTTCTTCGCCAGTTTTCGTGGAGTGGAGCGGGTCGTTATCGCGCGGCCAGAGTTTTTCTTCTTTGTATAGAAATTCCGGGCCTCGAAACCATCGATGTGAAGCTGTGAACTCGGTCGGTACGCTGCGAGTAGCGTCGTCAGCGACGTTGTCGGCTGTGGGTACCCATCGCCACTCCGTGGTTGCCGTTGTCTCTTCCAGTTCGGCCACGCGGTGCGCTCCGAACGGCGAAAGACCGCGCACCCGCGCGCAGCCACGACAGCACGGTGCGTGAGTCAGTCCACAGCACGCGGCGGTCCGGGCGACGCGAGTGTTGGAGCGTGACGGTGTGCGCCAGCCGACCACCCAGAACTGCCGCCTGTAATTCAAGTCTAGGTATAGAAACAATCTTAAGGGGCCACACGTCCTTTTGCTGCCGCGAGTGAGATCTGTACCTCGCCTTTATTATTTACTGATCGCCAATAAGCCGCTGCGGCGTAGGCGACTTCGCTCGCGTCAACAAAAACGTGTAGCTCAAGTATCTCTGCCGAACTAAATAATGGGTAACTTCGTGGTAAAGCCACATCCTTCAAATTCTGTAAAGATATTAACCAAGTTAGCCAGGCTTGCTCTAATTTAAATGGTAAGGGATCATCCCACCCGACGTTACTACGCCATGCCTCTTGTAATATTTGTTTGCCTTGGATGGTTACTGGTGTTACTAAACCTAATGGATCATAGAGAGACATAGCTTCTTTCAATAGTTGACGTTTAGTAATTTTATCGTTAAAGGGAAATTTAGATAAATTAAAACCCAGGGTGTCGTCGGCTACTCGCCAAACGAGCCCCAATACTTTTTCCTCATTGTTGATGTTGACATTAGGAGTCATGGGCTCCACTGCGAGACCGGCGATGGCACTGCTGTCGTTCGATGCCCATTTCTGTAGCACGAAGTTGCCTCGGCGGTGCACGGCATCCACTGCTCGAGCCACACGATTCGCCTCGGCCGCGGTGTCAAAACTCTGTAAATAGTCATCCATATAGTGATTATTTATTATAGGATCCAAGGCTTCTGGAAACTCGTCTTGATGTAAAAGGGCATTATAGTTCTTAACGTAAATTGCCGTACTAGGTGATGATGTGGCGCCAAAGAGGAGAGATGTCATTCTGTACTCCATGGGTGCGTGGTCTGTCTCGTCACGCCACAGAAAACGTAAAGCGTCTCTATCTTCCTCTCTTATTTTTATGCGGAGAAACATGTCTTTTATGTCAGCCGCTATTGCAACTGGTTTTTTCTCTAAATCGCATAAAGACACCTAGCAGAGATTGTAACAAATCAGGGCCAGTTAATAAATAATCATTAAGGCAAACACCATCGGTATGTGCAGCTGCGTCTTTAACTATACGAACTTTACCGGGTTTTGAGGGATTTAAAACCGGAAAATGAGGCAGGTACCAGGTGTGTCCAACAGGTGGCGCTGTTGGAGCGAGCTCAGCATATTTGTTTTCAAACAGGGAATTCATTTGATCCTTGTATTTTTGTTTTAGAGGTGGGTCTTTCGCCAGTCGTTTTTCTACGCCTACCAACCTTCCGAGAGTAGCCTGGTAATTATTCGGGAAGGGCTTACCGTTTTCCTTCCATAATAGTCCTGTTTCATAGCCACCCTCGGTCAGCGCTTTTGTCGTTTTTTGTAATATCTGCAGTGCGCGCGTGTCAGGGTCAGCTTGAGGTCGACGCGGTTCTACGCCCAACGCCTCTAAATCAAAGTGCTCCTTTACTAATTGTTCAAGGGCTTCGTCTTTCGTATGTGCATGGCTACAACGAAAACGTTCTTGTAGCATGTAGCCACCGCGACTTTTCTGTCCGTGTAATACCCAGCCAAGGGGTGTGTGCGACGCTACTGGTTGTTCCTGCTTACCTCGTCTTACCTCAGATGCAATGAGCAGGGACCAATTGTCTTGTCCTATTAATATGAGCGGTTCTGCAGTTGCATAGACGAGTTGGTCGCTAATGTCCTGTAGATGTTCACAATGAGCCAGAGCTTCGGTTGGCACAGACTGCGGGGATATGTTTAGGCTGTCAATGGTTCGCGCCTCGATATTAATTTTATTATTTGTATACTTGCCTTTAATAGAGAACTTTACCCGTCGGGAACTGACAGCGTCGATGTGCGCTCCCGCTATGGCTTCTATGACAAAGGGTGCTGCTGGCCCCGTAACGCCAATCTTGTCTGCTAGTCTTGACGTCAGCAGCGTGATGGTGGACCCATCATCTAATAAAGCATAAGTATCTATCTTACCATGTGGTCCCGATATTTGAACAGGTAAAACTTTAAGGAAGGTCTGCACCGAGCGCGGCACTCCTGCCGCTGTTGTAGTCGCGTTGCTACACGACTCGAATACAGGTGCTGCCTCGGTGCTGTCGCCCTCCGCTCGCTGTCGTAGTGTAGTTGTGCTGCTGTCACTCTGCACTCGCTGTGCTGCGTCGTTGTGCAACAGCTTGTGGTGGTAGTACTCGCAGCCTCGCGCTTCGCACTTCTTTCCTTTGCAACGGTGGTTCCATGTCCGTCTACCGAGGCATCTGAAACATAATTTATTTTTACGAGCTGTCTCCCACCTTTCTGAAACGGGTATGGATAAAAATTTAGAACATGCGGCTGGAGTGCTATGGCTTGTGGCGTTGCATATAGGGCACATACTGACTTTTGTGTTTGTGGTACCACAGTGATGGCGCTTGTAATCTTTTCGCTCTTCGACTATCTCACATTTGGCATGCCTTGAATTGAGGTCAGCCTCCCTGTCTAGGAAACGAGCGATGACAAGCAGCCTAGGTTCAGATGCGTCTGCCATAACCTCAAAGTCATACCAGCGGTGTCGTAAAACTGTCGTCAATTTATCGCATACAATGTTAGTAATTTCTGGATTATGTAAGTACTCGATTTTATTTAATGCATTTATAGTAGAAATAATATTATTTACTTTAGAAGCAAAAATACACACTTCCTTTGGACTATCTGTCAACTTTGGTAAGTGGCGTAACTTTTCCAGCTCGTTTGTAACCAAAGCGTGTGGTCGACCGAAGCGTGCTTCTAACCTTTCCACTATTTTTTGTGCGTTTATACCGCCTACAAATAAACCCTTTACCGATTCTAAAGCTACTCCTTTTAAGCATTTGCGTAGCCGTGCCTTATTTTCTGCCTCCGTAAAAGCAGATTGTGACTCGATAAATGCACTTTTAAAATATAACCAATCACCAGTATTTCCATTAAAATAAGGCAAGTCAGCATACCTGTGTGTCGCGGGGCGAGCCCCACGAACTACCTCTAATAAAGCCGCCGTTAGGTCTCTCAACGGTTGGCTGGTGTCGTTCAGCTGTGGTCCTCCCGTTGTGGTGGCGTGCGACCCACTGGGCGCAGTTGTGACGGGAGCGACGGGTGCCGAAGTGTCACCGGGTGTCAGCGGCGCTGCGGCCGTGTCGTGCAGCGCGCCATGCTCAAAGCTGCCGCCGGTGACTGTTGGTGTCGCTGGTCGAGGTGACTCCATGACCGAAGATGGCTCCTCCTGTTGTTCCCTCGCCGTGCTCCTTGTTCCCACCATTGTGGTGAAATTGAATTTCACTGGTAGGTACTAAAACACTTGACTAGAGTCCACATAAAACGCGGAACGCGACGCGGTTGAATTACTATTATCCGACTCGAATGGACCAGTTGTTAGAAATGAAAGATTGTCCAACCGCGTAATTGCGTTTTATTTGTCAGTAAACTCATAAATACAAATACAAGGAAACTTTTAGGAGGATTAGCCGTTTATAAACTAACACAGCGACACTTAAACACTACTACATCGCTTGATAAATTGTAGACAGAGAATGAGCTCAGGCGGTGAGGCGTGGAAATACTTATATATGCTCTGCAGGAGCGCGGGGCGCCTGTCGCGTGTCGTTAAAATTGTACCAATCACAGCAGAGAGTCTCAAACATTACCAAATATGGTTACAAAATTCGCTCGGCGTTTAGAAGTACTTACACGCTTTTGCCCGCCATAGAGGATACATACAACAGATAGATTGCGCATAGAGTATAAATATAACAGATAGAATAAAGGTTGATGTGTCGGTAACACATAGGGTATTTTTCATCCCGACATTCCCACGGGAGCGAAGCCCCGGGGCGCGGCCAGTACAACAATAATATATTTGCCCAACACTATGCTATGTGTTCGCAAGCAGCGGTCATTATCAGCGCCAAAATAGATCAACTATAAATGCCACGTGTTTGAGAGAAGTGGGAATTGGTTTGTATATTTGTTACTGTTCTATTTGTTACTGTTTCTACTGCTACTGTGCTCTCTATCATATCAAGCTCACATACATAGGATAAGTCGAGCGGCAGCAAATTAACGCGTCTATGTCACTTCCTCAGTTCCCTTCCATATATTTTTCAGATTTCAATGATTAGTCTGTTGACCTGGTCGCTGCGGCCAATGGCCTATACTAAAACTAGATGGTCGCGACTAACGCGCCTGCAAGAATAGAGATTCCGTAATCCTACTCTCTACGTCTCTACTTTCGATATGTGGCCATACCTCAATTTATTCCACGCTAAGACGTTATATTCATGTTCGAAAATATTTAGGTAGGTATTTAGAAAATAAATAAATAAATAAATATATACGGACAAATCACACTGATTGAGTTAGCCCCAAAGTAAGTTCGAGACTTGGTGTTATGGGATACTAACTCAACGATACTATATTTTATAACAAATACATATATAGATAAACATCCAAGACCCGGGTCAATCTGAAAAAGATCATTTTCCATCTTGACCCGACCGGGGATCGAACCCGGGACCTCCGGTGTGGCAGTCCGGCGTGATGACCGTTGGGCCACGGAGGTCGAAAAGCTCATGAAGATGCACGTCTCTCTGAAACATCAATTTCATTCATTTATATTTCAATCATAGGATGATATTACACAATATTGTAGGTAGATGTACAGTACGAAAAACACAACGAAATGTATTTCTTCGCCTTATATTAATGTCAACCGAGATATTGATCGCTTGGGAATCGCCTGTTGGGGTCGTGGTATTCAATAATTCAAAATCAATGTGCTGTATTTGTTCCATACGTCCTTCAAGACATATAAAACTTCGTCATAATTACGGCGTCTTGGAGATTCTCACGATCTTTATAAATTTATAGAAACGATAAAACCTACAACTTTTTACTTCTTAATTCTGTTCAAATATTTAGATAAGTATAGGAATTTCGCAATGATACTTCTAGAAGAAACACATAGGTACTTCTCTTCTCTACAACAATATTGTAATACAAACTAATTTGCAGTCGGTTAACATAAATCAATTTTGTTCCAATCAAAAGCTACCAAAACTCTATACAGATCTCTACCTTTTTTGCATTCATTAATGTCAACAAAATGACAAATTTCAGTTTTCAGTTCCACAACAACATCAAAACCGCTCACAAAAAACATTAAAATTACAAAAAAAACTTTTTCTGTCACCAAAAAACATGAATGAGGAGAAACTTTGCCAGCCATGTGAAGAACCCATTATCGATAAAATCGTACCATGTCCTCTGCAGTGCATGTCTCGAAAATGCAAGGCTTATAAAAATAGGGTATGTAACCCTTTACTTAGGAATATTGTTTTTTGTAAAATTTGGTGTAATAGTAAAATTTGGTGTAATAGCCTTTATGCTAGAAGTCCAGCTCTATCTGGGTCTTCCTTCCCATGTACATTTACCTGTCAACATTTAAGTAGACTACGTAGTACAACAACACACCAACTCTACTAAATTAATTTTATGTTTTTTTTTAAACTTGCCGACGACAACTACGCGACGACCTGTGGACCTAGGACGTACCATGTGATACAAGTCCAGTTTGTCCAAAAAATTTCAGGCTTTCCGTCAACCCCGCTTTTGGTAACGTCGAACGGAACACGAAAAGTTTTATTTTTATTTAAAAAACTTTAGAACTTTAGCAAATGTTTCCGACGAAATATAATAAAAGTAATCATGCTACTTCCAGGCGCAAATCGACACATCGAAGACCCCAATCGTGTGGGTGCTGGGCGGGCCGGGGTCTGGCAAGGGCACGCAATGCGAGAAGATCATCATCAAGTACGGGTTCACCCACCTGTCGACTGGGGACCTGCTGCGAGCCGAGGTCAAGAGTGGCTCCGACCGGGCCAAGCAGCTCACCGCCATCATGGAGCGGGGTGAGGGTTAATTTTTCTGTCATACATACATATTATCACGCCTTTTCCCGTGGGGGTAGGCAGAGACTAGCGATTTCCACCTGCTACGATTTTTCTGTCAGCCTTCAGAATATGTTCTTGGCTTTCTTACGGCCTTTTCAAGGGCAAGTGGCTTTAGGCAACAAACCATGAGAGACGGCTGCGAGGCAGGTGTTTTCCACTAATTGCTCTTTGGACCCAGGTGAGTCACTAACATAATTGGGCGGAGTTAGTTAACAAACTAGTTTAGTGGTTAGGAAGTCGATTGATCCATATACATTAGTGCGAGAAGATCATCATCAAGTACGATTTCACCCACCTGTCGACTGGGGACTTGCTGCGAGCAGAGGTCAAGAATGGCTCCGACGACAGGGCCAAGTAGCTCACCGCCATCATGGAGCGGGGTGAGGAGTCATTTTTCTGTCAGCCTTCAGAAGATATCCCTGGCCATCTTACGGTATTTTCTAGGGGGGCAAGTGACTTTAGGCGACAAGCCAGATAAGCGGGTGCGAGGCATTTTGGGACTTATCCGTTTACAGAATACTACATCTTCCTACGAACTCTTTGCTATTACGGAGATGAATAAGTCACTAAACATAGCTTTTGTCCTTATTCGCTATCATGAAGCAGAGTCAGTCAGTGGTTTGGTTAGCAAGGTTGATCCGTATACCCTAGTGCGAGAAGATCATCATCAACTACGGGTTAACCCACATGTTCACCGGGGAACTGCTGCGAGACGAGGTCAATAGTGGCTCCGACAGGGCCAAGCAGCTCACCGCCATCATGGAGCGGGATGAGGGGTCATTTTTCTATCAGCCTTCAGAAGATATCTTTGGTCTTCTAACGGCCTTTTCCAGAGAGGCAAGTGGCTTTAGGCGACAAGCCAGATAAGCGGGTGCGAGGCATTTTAGGACTTATCCGTTTTTAGAATACTACATCTTCCTACGAACTCTTTGCTATTACGGAGATGATTATGTCACTAAACATAGCTTTAGTCCTTATTCGCTATCATGGAGAGCATGGACACAAAGTATGTCTTGTCTTGTGTCAAACTTAGTAGTCAAACTAATTTGACCTCGAGAATTTAACATTCTTCGTGGACACTCATGAGGTCGCAATTTAGCTTGTTAGAGTTGGGCCTCTCCTGTCCTTTTAATCCATGTGATTGGCATAATATTTTTTAAGCTTTCAAGGCTTCCCAAGGAAATTATCTCAAATTTTGGACAAAATTAAAGTTTAGACCGGTGATCCGGATTTTGAGTTTTTAAGTGTTTTTGAGTTTACCTTTTTAGAATAAAAGAGGGTTTCACGAGGGCGCCAAGCGTCTTTAGTAAGTATCTTATACATAGTCACGTTTATAATGTGTGATTTTTATTTGGCTTTAGCCATGGACGCACACATTATTTATTTTCTCAACACTCAGAAAGCAGTAAAAAATTATTTTCGTGCGAGGAAACAAAAATGAGCTGACATTGAGTTTAGAAGTAATTGGATGCGTCTCTGCCAAGTCATCAAGGTTGCCCTGGTCATTACATTGTTTTCATTTTATATTGCCATCTAAATCTTATAATAAGATAATGCAAAAGCGGTTTTTTTGTTTGACAAATATAAATAGTTTTATATTTACACATATATTTTGATGGTGACGACCATTGTGATTATATTCTCGATTGTTTATTTCTTACGTAAGTAATAAATAATTGGTCAAGTGCGTGTCGGGCCACGAACAATGTAGGGTTCCGAAGGTACCTATCCTGTAGAAATGCGGACACATTAACTTATATTTTCTTCCACTTTTATATAACTTATGAAAATAACCTAAGTATATACCATCATATAGAATGAAAATTATTCCTACGAATATTTTTCATACTAAAATCAATTTTGTAAATTTATCGTCTAAAGTCTACATAGCCGTGATAATTTTCCTTTTAAATTCGTGTCATTAACGTGTAAAGTCTACATAGCCGTGATAATTTTCCTTTTAAATTCATTATATTTGCTAGTTATTATAATTTGTTTCATGTATCCACCCTCCACCATTTTCCTGTTCGAGGGGGGGGACACGTGACTCTAACAAAATTTATCACTTTAAAGATAAATATTTTGCACACCGATCCCTAAATCAAAAAATGTTTTTCAGACACTCATAACATTTTTAAAAGACCTATCAAATGATACCCCACACGATGGTATAATCGAGAGAAAAAAAATCATCCCCACTTTAGGTGTAGAGGAGGCCCCCTAAAAAAAATATTTTTCCTAATTTTATTCTACAGTTCGCTCCGCGTAATAAATATGTATATCTCTACCAAATTATAGTTTTCTAGTACTAGTAGTATCTGAGATTAGCCGCAGACAGACGGACGGACGGACAGACGGACGGACGGACGGACGGACGGTCGGACGGACGGACGGACGGACGAGACATGATGAAACTATAAGGGTTCCTTGTTTACTTCGGAACCTAAAAATTGAGAATCCTTCTATCCTAACTATCCTAATCCTAACTTCTTAATATTATAAATGCGAAAGTGAGTTTGTTTATTTGATTTTGTTGTTACCTCTTTACGCTTTATCTACTGAACCAATCTTCCCGAAATTTTGCATACACATAATTAGAAGTACTCAGAAGGACCTTTATGTTGGGAAAAAAGCACTGTTCCCAAGGAAAATTCACGTGGACGAAGCAGCGGGCAAAAGCTAGTATTACATAAATCTTGCTCGACAAATTATGGAAAAGAAAAGCCTTTGCCCATCAGTGGGACTACAAAAAAAAGTATATTTAAAAGTGAAAAGTAGTACCTAATCATGCATATTTCACCCATTGTCTCCAGGTGAGCTGGTCCCAAACAATGTAGTGTTGGAACTACTGAAGGAGGCGATCCTAGCCAACCTTGCCAGCTCCAAAGGTTTCCTTATCGACGGCTACCCTAGAGAACAGGCGCAGGGCATCGCCTTTGAGGAGGCTATCGCCCCAGTCAGTGTAAGTAGATAAAAACCATTGAAGAATGACGTCGTAATAAGAAGCCATGCTGCTAATACCAATCATAGCAAAAGTGACCAATGAGAAATGTCACAAAGCCAGAAACTGTATCCTAAGCGTAAAACCAATAATCCCTAACATACTTCTACCGTAATTCCTTTATACACCATCTTAAATTTCCAACAGACTTCACACTTCACTTTTTAATTTTATGGTTCCATCGTTCAGAGAAATGATTATTTGATTTATTTTCATGTGATCTAAAACTTCAGATCTTTCAAGCTTCCAAATAACATCACCAGTCTAGGTAGTCGAAGTAATAATGTTTAATACAATTGTAAGATCTTTCACCCTTTTTCCAGGCGATCCTGTACTTCGAAGCGACGTCGGAGACGCTGACCAAGCGGCTGCTGGGCCGCGCCGCCAGCTCGGGCCGCGCCGACGACAACGAGAGCACCATCAAGCTGCGGCTCAAGACCTTCCTCGACAACAACGATAAGGTCTTGGCGCAGTACCCGCAGAAGCTTCAGAGGGTGAGGATATTGTTATCTTCTAGTTAGTATGTAGAAGCTTGTAGCTATGCTAACGAGGGCACCATCAAGCTACGGCTCAAGACCTTCCTCGACAACAACGACAAGGTCTTGGCGCAGTACCCGCAGAAGCTTCAGAGGGTGAGGATATTGTTATCTTCTAGTTAGTATGCAGAAGCTTGTAACTATGCTAACGAGGGCACCATCAAACTGCGGCTCAAGACCTTCCTCGACAACAACGATAAGGTCTTGGCGCAGTACCCGCAGAAGCTTCAGAGGGTGAGGATATTGTTATCTTCTAGTTAGTATGCAGAAGCTTGTAACTATGCTAACGAGGGCACCATCAAACTGCGGCTTAAGACCTGCTGATAAGGTCTTGCAGTACAAAGCTTCACTTCTTTAGTATGCAGAAGCTTGTAACTATGCTAACGAGGGCACCATCAAACTGCGGCTTAAGACCTTCCTCGACAATAACGACAAGGTCTTAGCGCAGTACCTGCAAAAGCTTCAGAGGGTGAGGATATTTGTTATCTTCTAGTTAGAGTGCAGATGCTTTGAGTATATTCTTTGTAACTATGCTAACGAGGGCACCATCAAACTGCGGCTCTACCTTCCTCGACAACAACGACAAGGTCTTGGCGCAGTACCCGCACAAGCTTCAGAGGGTGAGGATATTTGTTATTTTGTTTAGCCAGATCAGGTGCCTTATTCTAACCCCTAAGGGGTGAAATTTCCAAAATTTATTTCTTATTACGGTGTAGAGCAATATACAGAGAAACCTGACCCCCCTAATGGCCGCCACACGCGATCAGTTTTAACTGACAGTTTTCACTGAACAGTTTCAACTATCAGTGAAAACTGAGCGTGTGTACCATGAAAACTGCCAGTTTTTGTACAGTTTTCATGGTACACATGCTCAGTTTTCACTGACAGTTAAAACTGATCGTGTGTGGCGGCTATATGATAGGATTCTGTGAGATAAAGGACAGGGTCAGATTTCTCTGCATCTGACTCTTTACGCTTATGGTCAATTTGAATGATTTTAACTATGCAAAATTTAAAGTTTCTACGTTCAACAGTTTCGCTCTGTGTTGTTATCTGAGTCAGCGGCCAGTTTCATATAAGTTCCTACCTACATGCCACGAAAGGGCCCTATTGAGTATCCGGGAGATAGCGCGAAATGGTCTTACCACGAAAGGGTCCTACTGAGAAACTACTCTAAAGGACTCTTCTCTCTCTACGAATTTAAAAGGGACTAAACCGCCTTTGCCCTCGGCTTTCGGAATTTCGTTTTTCACCAGTGCACTCGTTTGTTCTAATCAGAAGTTAGAGACCTCTGTTCAGCAGTTTCGTCTCCGCGTTGATATCCATCAGTCAGCATAAAATTTTGCATAGATTGGGATATGATTCTGATAATTTTCTCAAATAAGAAGAATTCTTTATTACCTACTTTCTTTTTGTCTTCAGTGAGCCTATTACAAGTGATTTTAAAAATTACATTGTTATTTGTAATTCCAGATAAATGCCGAGAGAGGAGTGGACGCGATCTTCGCCGACGTCCAAAAGGTCTTGGACCCGCTGGTCCATTGAACCGTCAGACAAGACCCACCGAACACTAGATAATTGTACATAAATACTTTTTAATTATTTTTAATGACACGTTGATCAATAATGTTTTTATTCTGATAAGAAAATTGTGTTTCATTCCATTTCACTGATGACTAGGCCCACGGCTTTGTTCCAGTGGGAGACACATAAAATAGAATATAAGAAACAAATATAATATAATAAAACATGTTATGTTTGTGATCGAGTAACCACAATGAAATGGTTAAAAACAAAAAATAAAAATAAAATTCGAATCAGAATCGAGTAGACCAGCTCCCCCTGGCAACACGTGTAGGTATATATCGGAAAAGTCAAGCCGTTTGGGAGCTTTCTTCGAAAACGCTGTCTAATTCCTTTGTTATGAAGATCCCCCTATATATTGTAATTCATTCATTCAAAAGCTAATCATCTAATCTAAAAACTGAACGCCTCTCCATTTTAAATTCCATACTTTGAAACAAGTTAAAGGTGTCCATTTTTAGGATCTCTACCTACGTAACGTAAAGTAAAATAAAGTTTGAAAATCGATATTATATTTTATTGATCATGCATAAACAGAATTAGACAATCTTAAATTGAGAAAACGCTAAAGCTTACTTCTAGCTAAGTCTTAACTAAATCAAAACAAAAGACATTCGCTTATCGAATTAAATATGATTTCCATCGATCATTGATCATTAAATAATATATTTCTTATACTTAAATAACGTTGTTTCACAATAGAGTTATAGTTTCTTAACGAACTATATAAAATCATGGATCTACCTACACTGTCGGTAAATAGTTTCTAAAAGTAACTAAAGATTTCTTCCATCTAGAGAGGCAAAATTGATTCTTGTTCCTTCTCCCTTTGCCTGACTGCTACTGCGGTCTCGACGAGCAAATACAGGCATTTGAACTTGTCTCGTTCGCCCTCACTCTCTCCCGGCACCACCTGCAGTCATATTTACCCCCAATTTAACAAAATCAAATCAATTTATAACAAAATAAAATGTTATCTCAAAAAAAAGTCAACGGAAAATGCTGTCAGGTGATGCCGGTATTAAAACACACTTACCACACAAATTATATACAAAATTCTAATTATACAAAAGAAAAGCAGATTTTGTATAAAACAGTTTATTTATCGGAACTAAAACAAAACGAATCATTCTCTTATAAAAATCTAGATAATTCTAAATAGTGTTTTAACACCGACGTCTCCTAAATAACGTAGACTAAAATAAAGTGGAATAGCCACAGAGCTCGATTGCTCTATTTTGGAACAAGGGTGTTAAGGGAATAGATGATTTTTTTGTTTGTACTCATAAAGAAGAGAAGTCAAAAAGTGGCCGAATTAAGAACTTATCATTCGAATGAAGATAGAAGTTTACAAAAACACAAGGAAAAAAACGAACGACTTCTGACGACTCAAAAAAAGGGTATGACAGAAGCGAAATCTTCATAAAGCAAGACAGCAGTGACGCATTTAATAGAGCTCTCTCCCTTCCTTGTCGACTCGAGCTTTGCCCGAGCGAGCGTTACATAGCCGAGCATTACGGCTCAGTCTTATTCTAGTATCTAGATCTATTCCACCTACAGAAGTTTTCAGGAATGCTCCACTATTTTTAATAGCCTTTAGAAATAGAAAAGAAAGAACTAGAGGCTGAGTGGAGGAGGTCTTAAAATTGAGTGTCCATGGGACAGAACTAACTTTCCTCAAAACTGCTTCCCAAACTTGGTTTCCTAATTAGCTGATGGAGTAGTTCGTCCGTAACTTGACTCCTAAATAGCTAAAGGCTCGGTTTTCTAAACATCTCAAGGGGCAGTTCGCAAGACTATTCCTTAACACCCTGGACCATCGACAAATCATGTGTGGCACCACATGTCGGTAGTGGCAACCTCCAGCTCGACGGCAACCGGCGGCGGCGGCGCCACGGGCGGCGGCGACGCGGCCGCGAGGCGGCGCGGCGGCGACGGCGTGCTCACCTCGTGGGGGAAATGATTGTTCTCAGATACGTAGAAAACATTATTATCATCTTTAAGATTGCGCGCCGAAGACATCTACATATTGAGAGAAAAGGTTTGGTTTGTAATGGATAAATTGATGGTGAATGATGAATGGATTATATCTACCTATTAGTTAGCTGAGTTTTGGCATGATAAATGTATGGTTGAAGAACGAACATACGAGAACTACAGAAGAAACTTTTGTGTTGTTTCATTTCAATGGCATGATTGATGAAGGTTGTTGTTACAACTTTATGGGAATTCAACTTCCTGGTCCTAAAGGGACTTTTTCACAGCTTGAGCACGGAAATTTATCTATCTCATGGACAATTTTGCAATTAAGCATGTCCTATCCTAACCAATGAGGAGGAAGCAACAAAAGTATGCCTTCGTTTTATCAACCAGAATCTGATTGGTTTCAAACCCACCAAAGCACATTTACTGTCTCCATAGTCTAGGCGAATATATAAACTGTGGGATATAAACAAACAAGCTTCGTGTAGATAAAGCGAACGGCTAAGCCACAGGGGTCTGTCAATAGGCAATAGCCGCGTCCACACCAGCCGATCCACGCGAAACGCTATCCAAGAGTGCTATCCAGACCAATTCCTTTTGGAGGATCGCAATTTTGGAGCGCGTGTTTGCCTCGCATGGATCGCCTGAAGGTTTAAAACTGCCACTTTGATGAATCGGAATAAAATCCATATTATAGGATAGATATAAAGAGTTTTGTTAGCCAACTGAAAGAGAAGGCAGGCGCCGCGCGTCGTGTTGTATCAAGACCTCAAATGTAAAGCCGAGAATAGAGAGGAGTAGCGTACACTCCACCGACAAGAGCACAGCTGTTAAATAAGAAGAAGATAGGAACATACTTATTAAATAAATAAATAAATACCGTTTACTTCTCTCTTACAAGGGTGTACACTAAACATTCATTTAATACAGTCTTGTTCACCCTTGGTTAGAGACTAGCTCCGGAAATAGGTTCCTATGGTAACCTGTGCTACAGGCAGCCAGGCTATATTCCGAATCATCAGTGGCTGTTTTAGACCCCCTGGTGTGGAGCCGGTTATTGTCGTGTCTCACCTGCATGCGACGCCTGGCGGGCGCGCGCCAGGCCGCGGCGGCCGCCAGCCCGCGCTCAGCATCCGCCGTCACCACCGCGACCGGGGCTGTTCTGGAAGCAAGCGCTGGTTGTGAGGGTGCCGCGTCATGATTGAGGAACTAACCTTTTTAAACGGTGCAAGTTTCTTGCCTGTTGCATACAATTAAATTGAAGCAATAATTTACTTGCATGGTCTAAACAACAGTTGCTTGTTTATAGTCAATTGTTGCACTGCAATAATGCAATTATTATTTATTTACTTATTCGAAAATTACTTACAACTACCATTACAGGTTTTCACCTAATGCGATAGTGTAGACTTATATTACTAACTATACTACTTAAGGGCCCGCACTAGGCCAACGAAAACTAAGATTTGCCCCCGCTACCCGCTACCCAGTTCGCCCGCACGCATCCAATCCGCGTTCTAAATAAATGCTCGCGGGGTCGCGGGCGGCGCGGCGGCTCAGAGGCGGATGGTTTATAAAAAGATAATAGAGCTTAAAGCTAGAGATAAAAGCTTTATAAAAAGATATTTACAAAGTAAGTAACATAATCCCTGCCTTATCAATAGAGTAATACAAAATTTTTCAATCTTTATTTTAATGTATTGCTTGAATAATAGCAGTTTAAAGTGTTAATTATAGGTGATTTGGAGGCAACTTCGCAATTTTTTTCTATCGAGAAAATTTTATGCAATCGTGTTTTTGAGTAACATAATCCCTCGTGCTAGTCCTGAAGTTTGCTATATCTTAATTTTACATTCAGTTTTACATTAATGTAGATATTACAGACGATCATGTGAAGCAATCTGGCCTAGTACGGGCCCTTAACTACAACACATAGCATGTGACAAATAATGTGACATTTGTGATTTCACTCAATGAGCACGAGAATATGTCGACTCGCTCATGAACCATATGATGAGAATTCCACGTGTGAATGCCGTTTATTGCTCTTGTATGTAAGACACTTGCACCGTCTACATGAGCCTTTACGTGTTGTTTAGATGCAAGTATTTACTTGCTTCAATTTGATTGTATGCAACAGGCAAGGAACTTGCACCGTCTAAATGGCCCTTTAGGCTAAGGCCACACTGCAAGGAGCCTTGTTTAGTACTAAAAGCCAAGGAACTCGCTTAGTGACTGATCCTAGAGAACAGACGTATGTACTACTATCGGAGCGGCCACACTGCGAGCGCTTAGTGACTATCCAAGCTTCTAGCTAGGAGCGACGCTCGCAGTGTGGCCAGCTGCGATAGTTGCCATACGTCTGTTCGCTAGGATCAGTCACTAAGCGAGTCCCTTGGCTCTTAGCACTAAGCGAGGCTCCTTGTAGTGTGGCCTTAGCCTTAATGACACTACGGACCAGAGATGGAAGTTAGGACCAGGTCTCTCTTAAGTATGTTCCACAAACAGGACTGCTGTTTCTCTCAGAGAACTGCTCAAGATACAAGGGCATCAGATTTATAAAGTTGTTTGAAGGCTCATTAAACCACTAAATAATGTTTACCTGGCAGCTAATGCACACCGTTATCTTCAAGTCCGAATCTAATGACGTACTTGACTTTCACCTCGCTGATCGCACTGGAATACCCATCTTTGACAAACTCGTCTTTATCACTCCGGTAGAAGAGCAGACCATCGCCTTAAATAGCAATGTTTTAGTTTACTAACTCTCTGCAAAGAAACAGGTAGACACTAAAAAATACCTGGCCGCGGGATGCAGATCGTTGTCCTCAGGCCCGTATCTGATGACGGACTGCCAGACCGAAGGGTCGTACTTGACTTCCTCTTCGCTGATCGCGCTGGAGTACCCTTCTTCTACCAGTTCGTCTCCGTCACTGCGATAGACTAGAAGACCATCGCCGTAGTCGTGGCGGATATCTGCCTCATTCTGTGTGACGAAAAATTGATAAGTATCTCATTCAAGCTCTTCTGTTTTGCAATATCGAAGCAAATTAAACTGAAGTGGGGTGAAACTGACGGATCAGGGATTTTGTGCTACAGATAAACTTGGCTTTCTTAGCAACTATAAGTATTACAGATTTAATTGATAAAACAAAGAAATTCACCTGAACCACGACTCCATTCCACGCAGCTACAGTCACATTAGGCCCGAGTGAAACCCCTGACGTAGAGGCCCCGTCCATGCCAATCATTGGGCCCACCATCCCAGCGTGGGCCCCTGGGGTCTTCCGCCCTCTACGGGAGATGGTGTAGTGGAGGGGGTCGTGGCCTTCTCGACGGATCATCTCGGGGAGGATGCGGCGGCGGGCGTTTATGAACCAGTTGCAAACCTAAAACAAGAGATTTCGGATAGGCCTTCGAACTAGGCAAAAAAAAAAGCTTCTATTTCGTCTGCACCTGGGTTTCAAAGTCACTTAAGTATAAGGATTTTGATAAGATTTAAAAGCATAAAGACCCTCAACCTACAAAACTGCGAGGTTCGCCTCTTGGCTCAGCGCCAGCTCCGCGTTTTGGGTAGACATTTTACCAGTGGTCGTAGAGTTATCACTGCAGGATCTTCACTGAATGTTTGGGAAGGTCGCCCAATACCACAACCTGGGAAAAAGTCATGAAACCTACTTGTAAGACAGTGAGGTTCGCCTCCTGACTCAAGGCCAGCTTCTCCGCGTCGCTGGGGTACGCGTTGTACCGGTGGTCGTAGAGCCATCGCTTCAGGATCTTCACCGAGTGTTTTGGGAGGTTGCCCCGGCGCTTGCGCACGGAGCCCACGATAATGGCTTGCGGGTGCTGGCCATATGCCTTGGGGGAAAACATTCGTTTGTGAGCTAAGTAATTTATTAGATGAATACGAGTTGCTAAACCTAATCGAATTAAATCAAACATGAAAACAATATTGATACGCTATAAATAAAAGAAAAAGGCAATCGTATTTATTTAAATAGGCTTAAAAATAGCTCTTTTAAAAAAGAAAATGTGGAGCCTTACTCTGAAGTTGCAAGCGCTATCGTGCACTTTTATTTCCTAGCTTACAATAATCATGATCTCGTATAGGTAGCTTAGTAGGTACCTACTTAGGACTTTTGAGGATTAAAAGACGTTGCAACTTCAAAGACTCTGAAAATAAAATTGGAGAAAATTAAAAGTAAACCTGTGGATGCGGCGGCGGGTGTCTAGGCAGTGGCGGGTGCGAGAATTGCGACGGGTGCGTCAGATGCGACGGGTGTGTCGGGTGCGTCGGATGGGGAGGTATCGACGGGTGCGTCGCGTGCGCAGGGTGCGTCGCGTGCGCTGGGTGCGTCGAGTGGGTCGGGTGGAGGGGTGGGTGCCGGTCCGTGTCCCAGTCCGTGCCGCTCTCGTTGTCGTCCGTCGAGGAGGTCGACGGGAAACGATCTCGCGCTGGGAAAATACGTAACAATAAAGATAGACCAATTAAAGAGCTTAGAATTAGATGAAGTCTGTATTAAAGTGGTGACTTTTGATGGAAGTATGCTGATTGATAAGAAATAATCCTGATTAAGTTTACGATGATGTACACACAACATCGTCGAAGGAATTAAACATCTTAAAACGGAGGTATCGAAAGAAAAAAAATATGCTAAAATAAAGAGGGGGGGAAAGGACACGTCAGATGTTCCTAGGACTAGTACTTAATGTCTCTTTGGGAAGTGGTTGGATTTAAAAAAATTACGAAAACATCCGGTCAATTTAAATAGAACATAAATGATCTTACACGACTAAATAGAAAATCTTTCTAGAAGAATCTTAATATCTTAACTTCAAAAAGTATCTTATACAGCTACTTACGTCACCATTTGTAAAATAAAGAATTAAAATCGATTCATCTGTTTAAACTCGATGGTTCAGACGATATATGCTACAGACAGATACCGCACACGTTAGCATTTTTTTAAATAACCGTGTTAGGAGCTAGTCAGAAGCTACAAAAGAAACCCTTATAGGTACTTACATATAAATACCTATAATAAAATAAGTTGCTTAAGTAATTTGTTCTGTAGAAATAAAAAAATAAATTATTGTAAGTAGGTACGTATTTTCTGTGGTTTCGATTTTATTTGGGTCTACAAAAAAAAGTCGTTTTTAACTTCTTACCCTTACACTTTGTGCTTAAAGTATACTTTAAGTAGGTACACTTTAAGCACAGAATAGTTAACTTTAAGTACCTACACACAAACTTATTTATTGAACTAGTTTAGTTAATTAGGTAGTACATAATATCGCTTACGCAGTTTGATCTTCATAACTTTGATCACGGATCTACGCAGCGTGGCTACTTTTTGAAGGACGTCCAAGTAATTCCCGCGCACTCCACTTCGCTGACAGGAACTGCCAATCTCACACGCTATTTACTTTTTATGATAGACATCACTCGCTAAAACAGGGGAAATCACGCCAGAAAATATGTCTCATCGACGAGTTTCACACCCCGATGCTCGATCCAAGGCGTCTGTTTTCAAAATGGATTATTTTTTGTTTCGAAAATCGTTGCGCTTTTGTGACAAACGACAGACGTCGTTGTCGTTTGTCACGATGATTAAAACTTTGAAATTTACAAAAAAAGAATTTTCTTACCAGCCATGACTTGAAAAGTTCGCTATTGTATTTGAATTTTAATCGATTTAGTTTTTCGCACAGACCTTCATTCACAAAAATACTTTTTTTTTAATATAAGGTATTAAAATTTGTGACGTAAAATTAAATATATCCACAGACATATAAATAATACTTCCTCTACCTACGTCATGACATCACGATGAAAAGCAAGGCACAACACAAGGTCAGAAAAGTTGTGCTGACCGAGCTAGCTTAACAAAAATGGGAAAGCTGAACGGGAATATAATTAATATTGTCTGTGGACCTACCAATTTTTTATCCATGTGATGGTCCCATAATGGTATTTTTTCAATTGAAACTCGGGTATTACAAGTGACGACGTCTCAAAATGAAACCTACGCCAGATTTTCTTGACCTTCCACAATAAAACTGGATGAACATGGAATGCGGTTCACGCATCAAATTTCGTTCAGAAGTTTTTGCGTGATGCGTGTACAAACATACTGACAGACAGACAGACAAAAATTCAAAAAAATCGTTTGGGCGTGATGTATCGCCAGTGTCATTAGGTACAAGGGTCCTAGTTGACTAAATTAATACTAAAAATAGCACAAAAATAAAACTGCTGTATTGAAAAGTAATATTAATATAGCAAAATAAATTAACAAATTACACTAAAAAATAACTTTCAAACGACTTCGCCCCCGGAGTCCGCCGTGGGGGCTTCAGTGGCCGGTGCACCCACTACGGGGCACATGGGGCATTCTGTTGGGGCAGGCGGGGCTGGTGTGGGCTTTACGTTCATGTTTGGCGCTGAGCTGGTGGTAGGAGGCTTCTTTTCGGCCATCTTGTTGGATTTCTCCATTGTGTCTGAGAGGATTTCTTTGAGGGTCGACGCTAGGGCCTTCGGGTTTCCCGTGCTGTCCAACTGTATAGATACAGAAGAGAGATGGAAAATTAGTATTTATTTTGTTTAGACATAACGATTAAGGTAACAATGGTTTAAGATATTTTTGTGTATCTTCTCTCTTTACTCTAAAAAATCTGTTAAATTATGTCTGTGTTGATGTCAACCACCAAAACGAGGTTCCGGCGTGAACAACTGAACTAGTAGGAACAATGTATGCCATATTGTCCAGTTGCAGGTAATCCTAACTAATATTATAAATACGAAAGTGAGTTTGTTTGTCTGTTGGTTTGTTTATTTGTTTGTTTGTTTATTACCTCTTCACGCTTCATCTACTGAACCAATCTTCCTGAAATTTCGCATACACATAGTTAGAAGTACGGAGAAGGACATAAGGTACCTTTCATCCCGGGAAAAGGCACGGTTCCCGTGGGAAATTCACGCGGGCGAAGCCGCGGGCAAAAGCTAGTTTGGTATAAATTACTACAAAAATCTCGTTTAAAAAATGCTGATTATTCCTAAATGGCTAAACAGATTTAAATGATTCATGTCTAGGACTCGCGATTAAGGTCACCTTTCAAACAATATACAGACAGACATCATAAGGTTTCCGTTTTTACTTTTTGTAGATGGAACTCTCAAAATCGGTTCATCCTTGATACACACAAATATCCAACATATAACTCCCCCCCGTTTTACGTCGGGGGCTTAGAGTAGAGATAAGCTGGCCATTGACGATCAGTTTTTCGCGTAAAACTAGACGTAAAACCGTGGCGTCACTCCAAAATTTGATCGTGAGTGTAAAATCATCACTCCAGAGTTTTAACTGACGACGCGCCACGGAAATTTTCCGTGACTACCATAAAACCAACCGCGCATCGCGCCAAACTGCCCGTGAGTGTGTGATCGTCATTCCAAGTCGTCAGTTCGCTCGCATCGCCCGCGGTGATTGAGCGTGTTTCTGGAATGATGACTCCTAGACGCTGTGGAGATATTGCAGTTGGAAATTTTAATTCTTCGTAACTCATTCCCGATGCTAATTAACGAAGAGTGGTAGTCAATCTCTCATGAGGGCTAATAGCTTCTCTCATATTAGTATCCTGTTTAGCAATATATTGTGGAGTTATATGTTTCAAAAGCTTGAAATATGTCGTTTCGTCCATCCTTAAATTATTTTGTCCAGTTATTTGGTTCTAGCGATAACTCAATTCACAAATTGACGTGATTGAATTGATTCCTTTTTTACACGACTGACCAAAAAAGGAGTGTTATGTTTTCAGGGTTCATGTATATATGTAAGTATCTTTATTTCACCATAAGTCCTGAACGGGTTAACTGATTTTGATGTGAGATATTTTTAGATTTCTTGCATCCCTCCGAGTGCCATAGGCTATGTGAGTCAGTGTGACCGTTTTAAAATTTTACAAAATACCAAAAAATTGTCCGGTCAATACTAAAAAGCAAAATTCAAATAGGTAAACCAAAATTGTACTAACATTTTTTTCAGAAATATGCTACGCAAAATACTCATTTCATTAACAAATCCGAATAAACGTTTTAATTTTATTTTATTTTTTAATAATTAGCTTGTTTAAGCCCATAATAGGTCACCCCTTCAGCCCGGCCGATCGAAAACTGAAGAGCCGGCGTGACGCCAGTGAGTGGGGAATTCTAGTCGGCCTAAAACCATTTGGAGTGATGCCACAGTTTTACGTCTAGTTTTACGCGAAAAACTGATCGTCAATGGCCAGCTATACTCAAGGGACTTTAAGAGAACACTAACCGTGACAACATGGCCGCCAAACCGCTTGTGAACGTTCTTCACTTTGTGCGCCGCCTCTCTGATGATGTCCCTCGCCGCGTTGATCTCAGACTCCGGCCTGCCCAGCTCCGACAGCTTGTGCTGCAATCTGGTGGCCGCGACCTGGAAATATGTAAATACTAGCTTTACCTACCACACTATATATTATGTACTCTGTCACTCTACCTGAATCTATATCCCTCAGTTACTCATCAGTTACTCCACTATTCAGTTAAGCGTGGCCTTCGAATCTCACGACTCTTGGCTCTGTCTACCCCGTAAGGGATGAAGACGTGATTCTGTACTAGCTCTACCCGGCGGTGTTTCAGAACCGATACCTTCAAAATCCCTTCGATACCTTCGACGTCTTCTTAAAAGGCCGGCAACACTCTTGTGATACCCCTGGTGTTACAATTGACCAGGGGCAGCGGTGATCGCTTACCATCTGGTGACCGCTTGCTCGTTTGCCAACCCTATGATATCAAAAAAACCCGCGGTTTTGCCCGCGGCACAAAGTGCCCAGGTATAACACTCGCTATGGGGATCGAACCTTGAACCCCGAGGTTCAAAGGCAAGGGCTTTACCACTGCGCTACAGGCCGACAAATTGAGGAATTCAACCATTCCATGTAAGTAATTATTATTTATGACACACTCTCTCGTTTCGGAGGCCAAGATCCACTTTGGAGTTACTAAGCCAGCGGAGTAGCAATAGTAACACATAAGAAAGAAAGATTAAATTTTGGAAGGATTTGCTTTCGCAATGAAAGCGAGATGGGTGACCAAAAATTTGTTTTCTCGAGCTACCCTGCGCTTCTGGCACCACGGTTACATAGGCCCGAACCAATAGTGTAACAACAGGGTGGCACCACAGATGGTCCCAGTCAGAAAGGGTACCCCGACATCACAAGTGTTCTAGACGGAAAGATCGAAAAGGGTACCCCGACGTTGGTCATCGGGGGACGTTGGTCATCGTGCATTGAAAGGTGGGGACAAGCTGATTAATTTGCTACGGAGCCCCAAATGGTGTAGCTACGCCAAAGTCTCATAATGTAAGAGATATACTGTAGATATTAAAATACTAGCCTCATTATCCACTTCTAAAGCCACGATCTTCTCCGGCCACTTGACCTGCCGGTTGAAAATGTTGGACATCCTGGGGTTCTTCGGGAACCCGACAAGAATGAACCCTGTCGAGTCCTGGTGCGCTAGCATCGTCTCTTTGATTAGATCTACCGTGATTTGCTGTGAATAAAAAATGGATGTTACTCTTAGGTACTCTTAGGAAAGTCAAAGTAGCAGATCGTACGTGCTGAACATGGACAAAGAAAGATGGCGTATTAGTAGAGAGGCTTATGTTCCTTAGGAGTGCTTCCAAATGTTGCTCATTGACTTTAAATCTATTCGCATCTACATTACCTCCTTATAGTAGTAGATTATAGTTTTAAATTCAACTGTACTAATTTTATCCATTACCATATTATTATTTTTTTTCACAGAGTCTGTTTGGAAGCTGCTTATATCTCGCGAATTTGACAATGGCATTAGACCACCGAATTGGTGAATATCCTAAGATTACTGCCACAACCTCTGCTTTGCACTGCCGTGCAACGAGCTACCCAACAGTATAAACTAAAGGGCAAGCAAGTACCTCAGGCAATTCGTCTTGTGCCGAAAGTTTGTCAGCAATAAGGCGTCCTCTAGTGGTATCCTTCGTCGCTTCAGCCCGGACCAGGTCTCCCGGCCTGATCATCGTGTAACCGGTGATGTTGGATATTGTCTGCGCGACGGTCTGGTTGCCGGCTCCAGGGACCCCGTTCACGAATATAACGGGGAGGTGACGGATCGGAGCCATGTCATAATTTGCTTCTTCCTGCAATTTAGATGGATTTTATTACTTCTACGTTAATTCCTAATAATCCTACCTAATCCTAACTAATATTATAAATGCTAAAGTGGCGAGTTTGTTTGTTTATTGGTTTATTTACTTGTTTGCGTGTTACCTTTAACGTTTTATCTACTGAACCAATCTTCCTGAAATTTCGCGTACACATAGAAGTACTGAGAAGGCCTAGGCTACCTTTCATCCCGGGAAAAAAGAACTGTTCCCGTGGGAATTCACGCGGGCGAAGTCGCGGGCAAAAGCTATTATTATATAACGTAAAGGTCACCCTCTCTTTTCCTATTTGCCCTTATCCTGACCTGAGCTTTTGAGCTCTGTAGAGTCTGCAAACTGATGAGTTCCACTCCGACTAAAATTGCCTATATAGGAGGCCTAGGTAAAGTAAAGGTAAATATGAATTTAGGGTGAAGATTATTTAAAAAAATCCTTTCTCATTATATAAACTAGGTTTATACTTATAGATTTAAATATAGACAAACTTAATTATTCCGGTGGCAGTAAGCGGAACTAAAACTTATTCATCAGCTCTGTCACGTCTAACAAAGATTGTGGCGCCATTATGCTCGGATCAGATAAATTTGTGGACCTGTAGCTAGGTATGTTTAACTATTTATTACATAGGTATAGCCAGTCATTCATATATCAGTCTCAGGCTGTCCAAAAACTACTTATTTGTGTATTATAATTACGCACGACTAATTCGTAAAGACATGAGTAAACAAGTACTTGTCTACACTGAATCGAGACCATACAAACAGTAGACAAATAAACTCAACAAAAAATGACCTAATAAACATATGTGTATAAAATGAAGGATAGCTTAACACACGACTTACTTCATTGTGTCTGGTGAAGACGCAACCCATAATGTCCAAAATATATAAAAACTAGCCAGTTACGTCTATAAAATTAATTATTTCCGATTTTTTGAATGTAGGACATCTTCAAATAAATGACAACTCCAATGGACGTTATAGATTTTGTCAGAATTTCGAATTATTCCTTTTGACGTTAGGATTTTAGTTTTCAGAGGTTGTCTAATCTCTTTGGTTTGTACCTAACAAAACACAGTTATTCAACATTAGGGAATGTTAAATTAAACCTTTGTCAAAGAAAAACCCTATGTTGATTAACGCCCAGGATAATGATAACAGTCATGTTGTAGTAGACCTGGGAACGTTTTCCAGCGCGAAGTACAAAAAAATAATGATAGGTGGGATACCTATCATTATTTTTTGGTGTTGCAGTTATCCAACTCCAGGGATATCAAATCGCACGAGTGTTGTCGTTGCCGGTCTTTCAAGAAGACGTAGAGTCCTTGTATTTTTATGCAAAAAATTATAAATTTTGCATAGGAATTACTTTTATAAATCACGTGCAATGTGCATTGCTTGTAGGGAAATTTCAGGGCAGAACTAGGTACTTATAGAAGGTAATAATATTTCCTTAGGCAAAGTTCTTCATTTGGACGAAATTTATTTTTTTGTTCTGTTCCCGCGTAGGTAATTTTTAACCGCAGACAGAATAGTGCCACACAGAAGATACCTATCAACTATTACGCAACCTATGAAGGTATAATAGGAAGAAGGACAAATCAATCATTTTGTCAACAAACAATACTCAGCAGATTACACATTTCCGTTAAAGTTAAATTAACTAGTTTGCCGCAATTCAATGTTTTTATTTTCGTTGATGTTATCCATTCGGTTTGTAGCAGTTAATTTGTTAGTACGTTTTGGTTAGAAAAAGAGTTTTTGAGTAAAGTAGATTTTTATTTTATTTTTTATTTTTACAGTATCTACATTAGGTACAGTCTAAACACAAACTAACTAAATATTCGTTAGTACAGATAGTACAGTCACTTAGTCAAGTGTTGCCAGCGGAAGGGCGACGGCCTGTAGTCGACACGTTCAGTTGGCTCATACCGTATATTCTGTTAGAAGATATTGAAAAAAACCCCTTCAAAACCACGTGTGCAGACACGTTGCGCAATTTCGATTGATATTGTAGCCAATATCAAGCGAAATTGAGCTTTTTATACATGATTCACGGTCCAGTGTAGCTTAAAGTCGCTGGCACGAAGCAGTTTCCTTAATTTTGGGACCATTGCAACAAAATTTTTAGGAAGAAAAATTGTGACATTGGTACTGGACTACTGGAGAAAATGTTCAAAGACTCCTTCAAAGCTTTTTCGGAATGGACTGTTGCAATCATTACCATCGCAATAATTCTGAAAATAGAAGCCAACTCAAAATGCTCCAACGATTCCCCACCTATGGTTCCGAAGTACCATCTAATGGAGAAATGCTATAAATCCAAGCTTGGTATAGCAGCTAAAGCGAAGTACACATCATTGATCAGTTGCCTAAGGCTTGGCATTGAGAAGAAGGCTTTATCCTTGAACTTCAGTCCCCCTGAGGCTGTGAAGATGATGAAGGAACCTTTGGAGTATACGTGTGAGGTCCTGAAGTGTGCGGAAGCCGATGGTGGACTCTCGTTGGTGAATGATACGAGATTTGATTATTACAGCCTTTATGCTAAGCCATTACGTAAGTACCTACCCGATTATACTTATTCAGTTACTAAGTAAACATACACACACAGACAGACTCTCTTGTTTTTACTCGCGACTTCATCCGCGAGAAATTTAGTATTGTTAATATCTCAGGTTCTAAAGTGGCGTACAACTGTTGCAAGGTAGCATCTGTAAAGACACCATCAAATTTCATTCAGTAAGTAGTTTTTGCGTGATCCGTACAAACATTATAAACACGGAAAAATTCTAAAAACAATGACATCTTTTAGCAACTCATACAATGTATTCTTAAGTACTTATCTCCCTTGTAAAGACCGGAAAATGTAGGTATAGATTCTGTATCATGTTTGATTAAAATCTTTTAGCAAACATGAATTCCACTTGCGTGCCAGCAACTGGGATGTTCTTCCTCATCACCCAGAAGTACAACTACACTGAAGGCATGCAGCAATGTCGGAACATCAGCGGAGTGCTGGCTGACGTCACGAGCGAGCAGAGGACGGATGCGCTGGCGCAGCTGCTGGCAGGGGCCAGTGTGGAAGCGGCGCTGGTGGGGATGAGGAGGAAAAATCAGAGCGTCTTCTATGGGATTCAAGGTACCTAAGTTTTTTTACAGTGCGACAAGGTTCTTTTGTCACATGAGTAAGGGGTCACCTATGTTTTAAAGAAGGATTATAGATTTTTGGCCTAAAGATCCTTTTCGCACAAAGCAGTTGGCTCTTGTGGCCATCTGGTGGTAGTCAAAATACACTGCCTTACCTAATATCGGCGTAAAATGACTTATCTCATCATAATTCTGTCTCCATCTCCATTCATCTACCTACCTACCTAGGTACCTCTATTAATATAAAAAAATATGTAGAGTAGGTAGGTACTCCTCAAAAATATGGCATTTATTACCATCTTATTTAAGTAGGTATTGAAAGAAAAGCTGTCTGTTGAGTGTGTGCTTTGAAATTATTTGTCTTTCAGGTGACTCTTTAGAATGCACCTCATACCGCGCGTGGGCGCCTGGGCATCCTAGACGGTATTTCAACAAGTATGACTGCATGGTAATCACTCGACATCGGACGTGGAAGTCTACTTCTTGTAATAAAACGTATCCTGTTCTTTGTGAGCTGATACCTGGAGGACCTTATAAAAGGGGTTCTATATTCGCATCTACAAATATGAACGGTAGTATAGCCTGACCAGGAATATAAAAACCCTCGCCATGTTGCGGAAAAGTAATACCTAGAACTAATTTCTTATTCTGGCAACGAATTAAAAAACCCATCTGTCATTTCTCCTGTCAAAGTTTGACTTTCAATCAAGTGCGGATCCAGTAGGTATTTTTTTCTGGGTAGGGCACCGTTTTCCATTCTCGAGAATATTTCCGAGAAATTGTTAAGAAAGTTTCCGCTTGTTCTTTGAAAATTTCGAGATCGTCAAATCACTAATGGCGGCGGATTAATTTTTTGGAAATTCTTACTTGTAAGAAACTATTACTACTAAATTCTGTAATTTTAAAAACTCGTATCTTAATTTCATATGTAGGTACTGTTATGGAAGTTGCCTCCACACCTAGAAGTACCTATGTACACAAAATAGCAGTCGGGGGTGGGGGGCACGTGCCCCCGTGCTACCACCCTTTTAATCCGCTACTGCTTTCAATAATGTTGCAATATAAAATGCATAAGTGCTGCCTCTAATTCAGGGTTTTTATATTTCTGGTCAGGCTTAAAATATACCTACAATGAGATATGAAAGAGTTGAGAGAGACAATTTAATTTGATAAACGCATTTTCTTTACAGTTACGGGTCCTGCAAATCGTACTAATAACAATAATTAAAAATTACAGTTCAAGAAATAATCTTTCAATATAGTTTTACCTAATGCCAGGCAATAACAAAACGAACTTTCATAATTTTGACATTTATTCCCCCCTTGTACTTCTCCTCCCCTCTCCGACATCAGCATCAGCAGTAAAATAATATTGTTCTCGTTCTGTCTTTGTTTATAAAATTAGTTTTAAATGTAATATAGGTATAAGGTTAATGAGATATTGAGGAAGTAATTTATATTATTCCCACTGATATGGGTCAAGGAAAGAGTCAATTTACGGAAGAAGAACTCCAAGATTACGAGGTAACTTTTGTCATTTAATAGATGTTTGCTGATTTTTTCTAATATTAACTTAATATTATAAAAAGATTCATTAATTTTTGTTGATATTCCATCAGAACATAATATTGCCACACCCTTAGATCATATAGAAATATATTAATTGCATTTGTAATGTGAAACTATGACTAATCAATTATGGTTTAATTTACAGGATCTCACTTATTTCACGAAGAAAGAAGTACTCTAGTAAGTGTTCTTACTGCCTACTTATATATTTTATTTATACCTATGCTTTATGAAGGATATAAACAAACATATCCTACAATTACTTAGAAAAATTGACCACTACTGTTTGTTCTGAAAGCAATGCTAACCATTGGTTCTAGATTTTACTACTAGACTGCAGTTATTGTTAAGTATAAATTGGCATAGTAGGGTGGTATATCTTATTAATTAATTTTTATAATTTCCAGTGCACACCAAAAATTCAAAGCCCTAGCCCCAGAGAAAGTAGGCCACAACAAGAATGCGAAGCTGCCAATGGCCAAAATCCTTCAATACCCGGAACTGAGAGTTAATCCGTTCAGAGATAGGATCTGCAAGGTGTTCAGCTCAAGTAACGATGGAGACTGCACGTTTGAGGATTTCCTGGATATGATGTCGGTGTTCAGTGACACTGCACCTAAGGCTGTCAAAGCCGAACATGCTTTTAGAATTTTCGGCAAGTTCTATAAGTTTATTTAAAAAACAATAAATCCTATATGCATGCTTTTCCTCTCTGCCTTTTTTACCTATTTCACTCTCTTATGGGTGGAATTTCTAGAATACCTTTCTTAATGCTCACTGACACCAAATAAAGAACCACTGCAAAATTTTAACTATCTCTGTGTTGATATATGAATCAGTCTGGGTCCAATTGTAGATTCTAGATCTTAAAGTTCATCATCACTATTTTATTGTCCCCACTATTGGAGTACAAGTGCAGAATTAATAAGTACTGGCACTGGCCAGCCTTATGGATGAACAATGAAGATTATTTTTGCTTATTAATAATCTCGTGGTGTTGTTCCAGACTTTGATGGTGATGATATGATTGGCGTCTCCGACCTTCGGGAGGTGATCGAGAGACTCTGCGGTCCAGATCTGAAGCTGAGTGACTCAGAAATACAGCAGCTTGTCCAAAATGTATTAGAAGAGGCTGACTTGGATGATGACGGTGCTTTGTCTTTTGCAGAGTTTGA
The DNA here is from genome assembly GCA_018467065.1 of Ephestia elutella. Taxonomy (NCBI): domain Eukaryota; kingdom Metazoa; phylum Arthropoda; class Insecta; order Lepidoptera; family Pyralidae; genus Ephestia; species Ephestia elutella. The sequence goes on from CM031567.1 coordinate 18,011,378, forward strand.
ACATATCATAGACAAGAGCTCAGATTTCTGCCAGTAAGTTTCTGTAGTAGAATCACCACAACTGCTATGTCATCATCATCTCGAGTCTGTAAAAATGCATTAACTGTTTTTGTCAGCCGAGTCGCTTACTTCCCTCAAAGTAGTAGTACGCAAGGGCCCTTTTTGCGTGAGGAGAATGAGCTGGAACTTCACTCGAGCCAGCCCAGCTCCAAGCTGTAGTCACATTAGTGATAGTTTATTGGTAGCCTCCTAACTTCAACCGAAATTCCCACATGAGCAAAGCTGTAGGACACAATTAGTCTAATGATATTTTCTTTTATGCTAAAATTAACTCCAGCATGTCCTCTTGACAGGTCCTTCCAGCTGGAATGTACCTATGTAGTCTTTAATCGAAAATCTTTATCTTTTTCCAGAGCATTCCGAATAAGGCTGTGAAATTACCAGTGATGCCAGCATCAGAATCTGAAATATAGAAAAGCTTCATCTTGGAACAGAATCTATTTAAGACCTTAATCTTAGGGGGTTCCAGAGCAGTTTACCAATTGTTTGATAGACTTACTAAGCCAAACAAAGATATAAGTAGTCATTCAAAAAAAGATATGCATTAATTTGTCCAGTGTATCAAACAGATGCGTTCCAAATAGGAATGTCAATAACGCCATATGTTTCGCGACAATTTCATTGTAATAAGTGGTACATATAGAATATATATGTGATCGAAGTACAATTGGGGGCTGATAAACCATGAGATAGGATTTAGTGAGGTAGAGGGGTCAGTTTTATTTGCCCCCAACTGTACAAATTACAATCAAGTTGTCATGAAATGACAAATTGTGTCGTTGACATGCATATTATTTGAAATACATAGTAAAAAATTCCACAGGTCTTGGGGCTTAGATGTACGAAGTAAATGATTTCATTTTGTATTGTGCTGTGTTGTCAACTTGCGAAAGGAAAGTGAGGAATTTACCATTGCCATTTTAAGAATCTCAGTCAAGATAGCATATGCAGTAGTAAGTGTTTAACCACTGCCAGATTTATCAATTTGTATAATTACATGTATACTTAATTATTGTTAGAATAATCTCAATTTGTAATGCAATTTTAAAATATTTTTATTTCTTATGTGTAAAACTAAGATGCATTATTATTTTGATCTGATTGTCTTCCTATTTATTTCAATTTATATAAAAATAATCCTAGTTTAAGGACCAAATGCAAGAATCTCATATGTTAACTGTGCTTATGTTTAAATAGATTTTTATAATTATTGCCAAATAAATGTATTATGGAAAATAAAGATTCTTTCAGTACCTTTAATACACTCAACATAAAAAAAACTGTTTTCTGCAAAAAAAAAAAAGAATTTTCTGCATTCCAAAAAATTAAACCAAGTAACTAGGTACATAATTTACAACACATTAGGGTAAAAAATTTCAACAACTAAATAAATCTCTATAAAAATATTTATTAAAATTAGATGTAAACCATATAATTCTAAATAGAGACAGCACTTACATTAAAAAACATTGTTAATTAGTTTTGTAAATAGCCCGGGAGCTTCATCCTCATGAATATCCAGGTAGTGAAGAAAGAGACAAGTATACACAAGAAAGCTACAGATATAAGCAAGATTCTATTCAACTTTGGCGTGGTAGGATTATCAGTGCGGTCTAGGATAATGAATCCTAATCCTCCAAGGGAAAACAGGAAGCTAGATGCTAGGCCCTCCATGATGTATTGACCGTTGACGCGGTTAGGCATAAACGCCACAGGTCTACTGTGTCCATGCTCATCCGTTGTTGACCCTACACTGGGCGGTTCCACGATCACATCATAGATAATACCTGCAATTAAAGAAGTGCACTTAATTCCCATACTAAACAGTAATAGAATGCTTATTTTAAGAACGAAATTTTTAACTGACCGTAGTGAAATCTGATAAGAATGCTATAAGATAAAATGGCACTAACCTCCAGTGACCAAAAAGTATGATAAAAGGACCAATGAAAATGTGGTCATAGCCGATGGGGGTTGCAGCCATGTTGGCTTCTTGATCTTAAAATTAGGTAATTCGAGTACAGTAAAGGGTAATGCATATAATGCTTCCATACTTTCCACAAACGCACAAAAAATTTCGTCCGGCAAAAATTCAACAAACGAAAGCGAAACGAACGAAATATGTTGAGTTGACGTCGATGACAGTATTGACAGTGACAGATATTTGCCTGTAGCGACATCTAACCAAAAAAAAGTTTAACGGCTAAATACAAAACTCTCCATTCAATTTCAATATTTCAAATATTATAATAAAATATTTAAGCTTTTCCGCGCAAATGCAAAAATAATTAAAGTCTAATCTAAAAGAAACATTTTATGAGCATTTTATTTATTTATGCAAATATTCCAATTTTGCATTAGCGACATACCTATTGTACAGACATAGCGATTTGTGTTGAATAATGTTGGATTTATAAATTGCCTCCGATATTGCTTATAATGGAATGTCAAATTTCGTAACTTTTTTAGCCAATGGGATCTCGATTTGGTTCGTAAATGTCTATTTCTTATTGGAGCTTTATCGTGATTGATCAAAATAATTAATTTTGCACCAATCACAAAATGTGTGTTAGGTACCTATTCAAGATTGCATTGCATATCATACACAAGTGTCAAAATTATTGAACTTTGTAGTAAAATTGGAAAAAGTGAGTTCCCCTTTTTACGTTACACAAGCAGCTGGTATAATTAACTAGGTATTGCAATTTTAGTACAATGAAATTTATATGAATGTGGAATGTGAAATTATTAAATGTATTATTACGTGTTCTTTACATTACTGTTATTAAAAGGCGTTGTGAAAATGTGTTAATTTTGCGCACAAAATGAACTTTACTGTGGATATTTCACTAATTTTACGATGAAGGGCGGGTTGTGCGTTATCTACACGTCTTTGCTGACAATTTCAGTGATTTCGAGGTGAGTAAATGGCCTTAGGCTTATGAAACCTTTAAGAATGATTTATTGAATGATTGCTGATGGTCATATGATTTTTCAGTTGTGCTCTCTTCATCTTGGTGGTTTCCGATGCTTTGCAAGGCGAGGGTGATGCGAATGTGAACGTTGACTTGTCTGGATTGCACAACGTTAGTCAGAAAGCGAATAATGTTGGGCAAATTGAGCCCACTGCAGGGCCAGATGGTCACCAGGTGGCAGCTGAAGAAAAGAAAGGATTTCAAGATAATGAGATGATAATTGCTGAGACACTGTCCTTGAACTCTGTGACAACTGATGGGTAAGTTATACCTTAATGAAATAGAATTTTAATTGTTATTCTACTGTTGAAGTTATGTAGATATCACACCAAGATTTTGTCTGATATTATAACAGAAAGATAAAGAAATTGTTAGGCAATTTTTCTTATATCGTCACAGTTATTGATTTGTTTACAATCGGAGTATATAGCAGCTTATTGAAGGACGATCCCCTTTAAGAATTTGGAAGGGAACCTGAGGTCCATCCATTATAAAAACTTGTTACTGAGCTTAAAATATAATGATTGTGCATATATACAAAACTTTAACATAATGGGCTAGTATTGTATTCTGACGTCTCTTCTATTGAACTATAATTTAGATATCTTTGCTATAAGAAAAAGAACAAGCAATTTGAAGTGAATAATTTTCTTAACAAATTACAATCTAGTTTGATAAGAAATGCTGAAAGACTAAAATAGAAATGCAACAAGCTTAATTTCAAATTCAATGAAATTAAAATTTCATTGTTGCTTCACAAATGGAGCGTAGTTATTTTTCAAATTTCTTTTTTTATTCTGTCCTGTAGTTGTAGTCCCACTGCCAAACAAAACAGCATATTGTTAAATTTATTTAATTAAGTATAATAAAAGTGAAAGGAAATAAAGCATTTAGTTATAGGCCTTCGGAATTGTGAAAAAGAACTGAGTGCTTTGCTATCAATTCCAGACATTTCAGTTTACTATCTATGGCAGTTATTAAGATAATTTTCATGCGTTTAATTCCTCATATGTATACAGTCACTACCCTTTGACCTCACATTTACACTTTCTATCAGTTGTCGTGCCCCCAGCGCCACAACATTTTTTTTCTGTAGTTAAAATAAGCTTTTTTTTTACTACATGTGACACCAAATAATAACATGAAGATTTTGTCGTAAATATGAAGACACTTTATTAGCAGTCACATGATTGTGTTGAACTAAGGAAATTTAAAATTGGAAATGGAAAATTGATTCCCACAGCTTTGGAAGACATTCTTACCAGCATGAAAGACCACATGGGTACTTTTTTTAATGATACTTAAAGAAAAAAAATATATGTATAAATTTTTGGTGGGGCTATAGCTTTACAGCCAGTTTGTTTATATCTACAGCACAAAGGAGCCCAGTTGTTTGCTTAAATGTGCTATCTCTGGAAATATATATATTGTTGTTCATTATAGACCTTGGGTCAGTGACCAGGGGTCATTTTAATATTTAGCATACTTTAATATAAATATGTGTGTCAAATTCGTGATCTGTATCAGTTGTTGACAGTTTCTTGGCCCACATATCCTCGTACCTCGTATGTATAGCCACACAGTCGTATGTCATGGCGAATTTCCCGTTAAATAACGTCACTGTATGTCGTGGCGTTTACGGGGGCGTGTCGAAATAGATAAGACGCTTCTATTTTTTTTATTTGAGATTTGAGTGCGTTTGACCCCAATCTTGCCTGATGGGAAGCATAGATGAGGTCTAGGGTGGTACACGCAAACTCAAAATATGCCTATTCACTCATTCTCTCAAGTAATGAGGAACTGTTTTTTTTTAAATGTAGATAGTCGCTCAAAACAGTTTTGTAATAAAATCGGTTAGGGTCATGAAGAACATGTATTTTTAGTTATATTATCTTAATGCTGAATGAGTTTGTGAGGATGTTTGTTACTCAATCACGCAAAATCTACTGGATGTTGATTAAATTTAGTACACGGGTAGAAAAATACCGGGAATAGCACATATGGTACTTTTTATTCCGAAATTTCCACGGGAGCCAAGCCCTGGGGCCTGGGGCGCAGCTAAAGTACCCTATGTGCTATTCCCGGTATTTTTCTACCCGTGTACTAAATTTAATCAAAATCCGTCTAGTAGATTTTGCGTGATTGAGTATCAAACATCCTCACAAAGTCACATCCAAACTTTCGCATTTATAATATTAATAAGATAAGATAAGATACTCTTGTGGCCACTCCACGTGTGATCTGACGAAAGATAATACATTATTGCGCTATCCACTCCAACCTAATCTGCGACGATGTCGGCTGTGTTTACTAGTGATGTTCCATTGTATCGACTTCTGATGAGTGTCGTCGATTTTGAATAGCACTAATTTTGAGTGCGGCATTCACACTTGTAGAAATATTGTGCGATTGCTTGCGTAGTATTTTTATTTGTCTCTTATTGTTGACGCAAAATGTCTTGTCCTATAAATCTGTTTACAGTCATACCCAAAACTTTCATAGGTATCTCGAATCAATCCATTTATGTTTTTAGATCTTCCCCTCCCCGAAATCCTTTTTGAATATTGCTTGCAGATCTTTTAGGTTCAAAATAAAAATTCATGACTTAATGTTGGTACATTGGTTGTATGACTGCAAAAAGCTTTGAAAAAATTTTCTTTATGAAAGTAATAACATATTTACTTAATGAATATTGTGACTATAGTCTGGCCATTAATACCAAAATACAATTTAATTCATTATCGTAATGTACCAATGATTAGTTTATTTTATCATTAACACGCCCTGTGGCCCCTGGGTTGGGTCGACTATTTTAGAACATAGTTTGCGTCACTATACCATTGATAAACTAATTGTTCTGTTTTAATAACATGTATGTACTTATAGTCGTACTTATCACTACTAGTATGTTATTTATAACTGAAATTGTAAGATTAGTGGATTCCCGTAGTTATCACATCACATACATACCTACTTTTTCTTTAATCAGGAATTAGTTTTATGTTTCTTTTATTCAACAATTTTTTTTGAAAAGAACTTCCTCATGATAAGATTTTTCAAATGGGACCTTTAGTTTCTGATATCGTTCAAACTCTTCAGCTTAATAATATTAGTATAGATAGATAAATAATACATCATAAGTACTCTACACACACATCCTCAACAAAAATATAATTCAATTTAACTAACTACTTGACATGTCTATCAAACTTGACCGTAAAGTCAGCAGAAATCGAAAGTTCGTCTAAAAATAGACAGCATTGACCGAATAGTTTTCGTTTTCTCCAGTTATTGATGGAGTATTGTTGTGTTATGGATGGCTTAGAGTTTAGAAGTTGCGAGCTGCTGAGTTGACAGTAGCTGCACAGGTGCCCTTTTAACTACTAATGTGGTAGCTTTTTGTATTGGCGAGTCCAGGCCCTTGATTCTACAAATTACAAACGTAAATGTAGAAGCCAAAGAAATCGTAAACATAGAAATCTTACAGAGATCTTGTCACTATTTTAATTTCTTTGGCTCTTGAGACACAATTGAGACACGAAAGGGGTTGTTGCACAAATGTATGGGGAGTCGGCTATATCATAAGCACCTATCTGAACTTTTAATTTTTGGGTCAATATCAATGCTTTCTAAGTAAATCCCTTGAATTCGTAGCCTTTCTATGGTACATTTAGTTAACAAAATCGTAATGAAGGTTAGGCGAATTCCGCCAAAATGGCCGACACCCATTATGATTTGACGTTGACGCGCTTCATTTGACAGTTCCGATTTCCGGTACGTTCGAAAATGTACTTTTATTACATACTTGCCCGCGGGAAAGAATTGTTTATTTTATTTATTATTCATCTATTTATGTGAAATACACATATGTTTTTGTGATATTGCATGTAACTTGTGTTAGGAACATTTACTTTAATTACTTTTCTAAAATATAATGAAAATATCGAGCATTGTATCTGATTTTCTGTATCATAATTTCGAGGTATTCCTCGAAGCGCAACCATTTTGAACCGCACCTGGCCAACCGCAACTTTTTTAATCCTCGAAACGCAACTAACGAGTTGCGCTCCGAGGAATACTAAAAATCATTAAAATTTTATTCTTCGAACCGCACCTATGACTAAAAACTAGTGAAGAGCATAAAGTAAACGTAATCAATGATATTGATGATTTATTATTTTTATTTTAAATAGTAAAAAGAAATATTCGCTTACCGCACTAAATTGTGTGTGTATACATAAAGGATATTAAAAAATAAAACTCATGGATATAAAGAACATACGTATAATAATCACGCTAGAGCAAGACCATAATTACAAGGTCATTTTGTGTGGTGTTATCGTAAATACTGTTGTATACATGTATTTTTTTCATTAAAAACAGATTTATAATAACTAGAACAGGTATAAATCCGATAATATTTAAAAATTATTATTATTATCTATCATAAAAAACACATATTTTAAATGGTATCTATACATAATCATGACTTAATATTAAGATATTTTAAGGTAAGTTATTAAAAACGCTTTTAAATTAGTCTAGTTTGTAATCACATGTAAAAATCATATCACTAGTAGTGTGAGATCATTAAAAAGTTAGTAATATATTAATATTACAAAAAAAAAATACAGTTTGCATAATTATCTTAAAAGTCATTGCTTAATAGTTACATATTTTAAGGTATGGTTTAAAAAGCTACTAAGTAAATCAGTCTGATTTGTAATCAACTAATCGTGAAGGTATTGAAAACCTCACCAAACTAAATATAATAAAAAATCACAGATGGTTTATTTTCCTGTTCTAGATAACTAGAACAGGTAATTATAGTTAAAAAATATTATTATCGACCGAGCGAGCGCAGCGAGCGAAGCGTCTCAGTTTCCACTAGCCGAAAATTCTTTTGTCTGTCCGGATGTTATCGCCTACAGGTCGCATTTCTGAACCGATTCTCATGAAATTTTGTGAGCAGGTTCGTTAATTTTATAGAATTTTTTAGTCGAGCCAGTTTTTCGAAATTTTATAAAATGGCGATAATATATAAAAAAAACCTTATATCTCAGCTATTTAAAAAAAAATTCAAAAATGTCATTAGACATTTTTGTTATCCTTATTAAGACGCAACTTTTTTGTATGAACTACATAGTGAAATTTAATAAAACCGCTATAAATCCATATATTAAATTCTTATACGATAGTTCACAAAAAAATCAATAGATGGCGCAGCAAAGCTTTTAATACTCGCAAATTCATTTAAGAGTGACTTGATTTATTGATTAAAATGAGATTGTTTGAATTGCGTGTATTTTTTTTTTTTAACTGAGTGCGTTTGACCTCTGTCTTGCCTGATGAGAAGCATAGATGAGATCTAGGGTGGTACACGCAAACTGAAAAAAAACCCAAGTACCTATTTATTTGGTTAATGGTATTGTATTGTGGATTGCTTTGCTTGGTGGAATTATCTTGAACACTTGAAATAAATCTGATATCAAAAAACTTCATTGTATGATTAGAATCCTATTAAAAAAAGTAATATATACGTATATGTATATAATAGATTCGATTTCAAATTGAACTTTCTTTTTTGAACTTTAATTTTGTTGCGCAAATTACATAAATATACATACTTACCTATAACCAATAGGTCAAACCATGCATTTCTGATGACTGACGACCTCCGTGGCCTAACGGTCATCACGCCAGACGGCCACACCAGAGGTCCCGGGTTCGATCCCCGGTCGGGTCAAGATGGAAAATAATCTTTTTCAGATTGACGTGGGTTTTGGATATTTATCTATACATATATGTATTTGTTATAAAATATAGTATTGTTAAATTAGCATCCCGTAAAGTCTTGAACTTACTCAATCTGTGTGATTTGTCCGTATATATTTATTAATATTATTTCGAGGCGGAAAAGGCAGGTCTCAGTAATTTTTTTTGTGGTATTGACCAACCACAAGAACTTTTTACTTTCTTTCCAGCATTGGAAGGTTGGTTTCAAAACTCTTCTAAGCCAGGGACACGGTAAAATATCGGTTATTTCGTGGAAGGGCTCGCGAGGTCTACTGTTCTCACAGAACCACTAGTCTATGATGACGCCTTTTAATCGATATCGATAGTTTCATACTAATTTAATTTTATCATAGGTGCGTTTCGAGGAATGAAATTTTAATAAATTTAAGTCCTCCTCGAAGCGCAATCTTTCAGTTGCGTTTCGAGGAATAAAAAAGTTGCGGTTCGAAAGGTGCGGTTCAAAATGGTTGCGCTTCGAGGAATACCTCATAATTTCTGAACATACGTACGGGCGCCATGTCAGTATCACCATTTTACGATATTAAATGTATTTTTGTACTATAAAAAGATCACGAAAAAACAAATATATGATGGTCTTAATCGGTTTTTTATATTATTTCTGATTTTTGGGGAACTGCTCATGATATAGCCTGCTCTGCAACATGCCCTTTACGTTTGTAATTAGTAGAATCGGCCCCCAGGGTGGCGAAACAATTTACCTAGGTATTTCAAATTGATGGCAAATCTTCGCGATGGCAAACTTACAGTAACCCTTTTATAGAGGGGCAATAAATTATTTGTGGTGTTAACGTTTTTTCCTAAATTGTGACTTCAATGGTGCCTATAAGTATGATCTTGTTTACCACCATCTAGCCTACCTTATCAGTAAATACTTTTCTCGCTTATCAAAGGCAGGTTGTCCTCTTGGAAAGGCGGAAACTTTTTCCCAGAACAGGTTTATTGTACAATCGCTCGTTTGAGCTTAGGGTTGCCATCGTTATTTATTTACCTTTTTGAGTCGTGTTCGACTCTTGGTAGGCTTTATAATTGATGGGCCTTATATTGGGCACTCGCACCCTGGGCCGAAAAGCGGTTTTTTACAGTCGGCGTAAGTAGGTAATTCAGCGCAGAGTGCGGAAACAGAATAAAAAAAATAGCCCTAGTAAAAGTAGTCAAAAAAGTAGTTCAAAGTTATTTCTCTTTACTCTGGTCCGGATTTGTAAATTTTTGGAAATGGCAACCCTATTTGAACTGCACTCCTGGACTGGATGGACGGCTTTTCAAGATTTCACATTGTCTTGTTCAGTCTTAATAATTCGTAATGATCTGTTTAGAAGCCTGGTTCAGTGTTAAAGTGGGGTCTGGCGAATACGTCGACTGTAGCTAGAGTTTACAGCACACCGATTATCACGAGACCGCCTTTAAGCCGCAAGAGTCTGCAGCACGCGACTACACTGAGTTGTAGTGATAATCTGTGTGATATATCTGTCTCTTTTTAGCACAGAATTTAGTGCATATGAAGAAAGAGTACATCCAATATGTCAACAGTTCAACTTATAGCGGCGTTAATCAAAGTGCTGCAGGGTGCTGTCGAGTGTAGCTGGTCGCTGCGACCGGCGGCACCTTGCAGCACCTTGCAGCACCTTGATAGACGCCGGCTTAGGGATGTATGCAAACACGAAAACAAAACATCGATATATCGATATTTTGTCTTTCTTGGCAGGTATTTACAAACTAGGGACAACCCGTCTGTCTGCTCGCGATAAACTCAAAAACTACTGAACAGATGTTTATGCGGTTTATACTAATGGACTGGGTGGGTCATGTCATAATAAAGGAAAGCTTTGATGTACAATTTTCTTGGGCAAAGCCGTGGGTATAAGCTAGTCGATATATAAATATGTAATTCTATTGCGTTGCATTAAAATGATTTTCTAAAAACCGCATCAAAATCGGTACAGCCAAACGCCAGATAATCGCGGACAAACATACATACAAAAATCCAGGTCAAACTGAGAACCTCCTTTTTTGAAGTCGGTTAAAAGTAGCATTTTTAATAATGTTTTTGGTTTTTTATAAGATGTTGTGTATACGTTTATCTTTGTATAGTAAAGTATTTAAAGTATATTTTATAGATTTTCTAAGGTTTCTAGATTGATGGAAATACACTCCTTGAAACTACTACAAAAACAAATTTTACCTACCAAAAAATAAAATAAAAGCTTCTATATAACTAATAATAAACATCGATGTTTTACTACACCCCTAAGTCTCGGTATAGTTAACGGAGGCCGCAGGTCGCAGCGGCTAACGCCGTCTGCTGCTAGCTTAAGGGGATGTAATCCATGATTACCTAATATTTTATTTCATCGTATTGTTTGGTTTATTAATTTATTTAGGTGAAGTTTATATCACTGATTACAAAATAACACATTAATTTGTTTTTAAAACTGATCGTCATTATTATGGATTCTTAGCCATTACCATCTCTCTCTTTAGTCGTATTTCCTCATGACTGAGGGTTGTGGTCATTATATGGAATGAAACACACACAACGACTCTCTTTGCAATTTTAATGGAGTGGTTTGCCATTGCCTTCTCCATTTCACACACTAGCTGATTATCATCAACCAGAGTGCAGGTTTCCTCACGATGTTTTCCTTCACCGGAAGCAAGTGGTGGTCGATGAAAACTAACATGAGTCAGATTGGTATACAAAGCCATGTAGCCCGGGCAGGATTCGAACCTGGGATTTTGCATCCACAGGCGGGCGCCCCACCAGTCGGCCACCACCGTTTCAGCCATTACCATAAGTATTAAAAAATAGAATACTATTAGCCTGATGCGATTACCACCAGTAATTATTGTTTAAATCAAATATCACCTAATTTCTTTCGATATTTTTAACTTTGCACGCATTCCAGATGATTTAAAAAAAGGCTTCAAAATAAATCAGAAATAATCCAAAACGCGGCGCCTTAAGTTTGCGACAGTCTGCGTTCCTTTGTAGAAAGCCGCTTCTCGTAATAACTTTTTTGTGAATTTATTTTTTGTGGAGTTGTTGTAGACAATATGTCTATCTCTTTTTAGCTCTTTTAAGACGAAAGAGTGCAACCAATTTGTTAACAGTTTGACCTAAAATCTGTCGAGAATCCCAGACGACGCAAAGCCACTCCGCACTCGCCGCTCTTTCCCCTCAACGTTACGCTGATATCGACGTTACAAGAGACCATTCTCAACGGTTTTCATATAATTTTGTGTCCTACGTGACGTGTAGCTCGTCGCTGCGTAAACGCGAGAACGCGGCCTTAGTCTACAGATTTAATTTGGTTTGAGATCTTATCATTGTATTGATTTTGTTCTGCACTGGGCTGTTTGAAAGTCTAGCATGTGTCTGTTAAGAATTGTTGGCCAGTGAAACGGAAAATAATTTAATTCATTTTATTGGATTTGAAAATTCTTATACTCTGTTTCGGTTAGTACTCTTTGTAGTCATGTTCCAACATTTTTTTTCTTCATTTTGTTTTTGCGTCTTTTTTGTATAGTCACCTAACTGCATGAATAGATGTTGACAAATTTCAGAGGCGGCATTTGACGTTTAATGTATTCAGTATTATACTTGTAAATAAGAATGCCCTTGAATAAGTTTGCGTTGCCAATTTGTCAATTATTGTTAGGTGGTTACATACGTATTTTGTTAAAGGTTCTAACAGCTGATAATTCAATTGAATTAGTTCCGCGCTGTCACGTTCTAGATAACTTATCACTTATACGATTTATAATCTGTAATCTCAGTCAATAACTTATACATTTCAAGGTCAACAAATTGCGTTAAAATCATAAAAATGAGGATTTAATGTCAGCTCATCGTGTAAAAACGATTTTATTTAGAGCACTACCACTGCGTTTGGTTGAGTCGTGCAATATAGAGGAAACAATCAATATATTTATTTATTTTATCTACGATTAGACTTAGAAGGGGTATGCGTTTAGGGCGAGAGGCAATCTGTACATATGTGCCAAAATGTTTTAGTGTATTTTTGTAGTGTACCAAATTTCATAAAAATCCAGAAGATTTTGCGTGCAAAAGTAACAAATATGCATTGTTTTTTACGTTTAGTTAGAACAAATACTATATAAACTTTTTATAGTATTTGATTAGAAGTAGAATAAATAGGAAATATCAGAAAAAAAACAAGTGATTCGAACCATAGATTTGATTTCAATAAGGATCAATTGAAAGTAGAAAAAAAAAAACAAGAGAATCAAATCATAGATTGTATTCAATTCGCGTGAGCTATAAATGGATAAAATATAAACTTTTCCCAAGATCTCCCATGATATCTCGGTCTGATAAATAATTCAATAGCAATGCAAGTGATTTGTCACTAACATTATTCATATGTGCATTATTGTAAATGGAGACAGGAGGACCACCGAGCTCAGTCCAATGTTTATGTAAACTAGATACATGGCGGTTTTCACCGCTTTCCCTGCACAATCACGAGCTGCGTGGGATTCCATTGATTTACAACTAATGTTGTGGCGGGGCGTGCGTTTGCGCAAGGATATAGATTAATAACGGTCGAATATTCAAAATTAACGGGTGAATTCAAAAGTATTTTGTTATATTGTAGCCTAAAATATCCTCAAATCTCGTACTGACTCTGCCTAGACCATACATTTATAATTACATCAGTATATCTTAATATTATGGTATAGCTAGACAATAAAGACGATATTGAAAGAAAGCGATCGGAATGACTTAATCGAAATTCTTTTGGATTTCGGGATTAACATAAACACAATATTCATTGTTTGTGAATAAATAACTAAAACTAACTATTACAATTAACATTAAATCGATATTAATAACGTGCGTCGCATGCGACGCTCTTATATTTATCGAATTTCGATAATTCGATTTATTTTATTGTGTGCAATAATTTTGGACATCTATCTATTTGGTCTAAGAGCGTACAAAAAATAGCAATCTCCTATGAGTCTATATTTACACCTTGTATTTTACTATGCGCATTACAGGCTATTATTATTGAAATCAAAATCCTATTTATGATGAATTTCCGGTTCTTAATAGTAGTGAGTGGATTTGCCAGGTGTAGCTCGGACAGTTTGTCATATAGAAATCATCATAATCGATACAACGTCTGAATATGCGGTACCTATTTCCAGCCAAAGCCGAAAATAGTCACGAAATGTACTGTAATTAAAAATTAAAATTAAAATTCATTTATTTCAGGTTTCTTAGACCCATATAAACAAAATACACCAATAAATAAAACCAATAAATAAAATACAATTCGTCATTTACCACATATACAAAATTCATTATTACTTATGTAATGTCTAATGGCTGTAATGTTCTGAATGTATAATATCATCGTGTCACGTTTAGTCGCATTCTTTTTCATCATGGCTAGATCCTAATACTATTTGGACTTCTCATCAAACCCGAAGGTCTAAACCAGAAATTTAAATCTATGATCTAAACCAAAAGGTACTTCTTTAGTCGTTGTATTGTCATCTTATAATTCTCCATCGTACGAAAGAGATATAAGATTTCCTCTCATCGTAGTAACCATGTCGGATAACACGGCCTCCGATCTCTCACCATCATAGCATAACTGACATAACTAACGCAACGGACGTAATTATGTAAATGTATTGTTATTATGATTCTTGACATTGCTCTATACTAACAGTTGGTAGTGCTTTCGTTACAATCTACGCCTTCAATTCGATTGTTCTTTATTAATCGTTATTTTAATTATCTTTTAATTCTTTCTATGCAATGGTTTACAACGCCCCTGATTAGCCTCGCGTAAAATTAGATTCGATGTAAACATAGGTGTAAGTTTACAGCGTTTAAAATACTTTGTCATATTGTCATTATACGCGCACGACATTGGCAGTGTTCTGTGTGAGGACGGGTATTTCTAGACTAGAATTTGCACCTGTTATTTTTGACTGTGGCTCAATATCTTACCCAGATTACCACATTAATCAGATTGCAGAAAGAATAGATCTGTTTGAATGTTCTCTAAGCGAATTCATAAGAACAGCTTTGTATGTTTAATTGCTACAATGGAATTGTATTGCTTCTCTTCTCTGTCGCATTAGTATCTATCAGTTATGATATTCGTAGATATAAGATCCTAACTAATATTATAAATGCGAAACTAAGTTTGTTTGTTGGTTTGTTTGTTTGTTTGTTACCTCTTCACGCTTTATATACTGAACCAATCTTCCTGAAATTTTGCATACACATAGCTGGAAGTACGGAGAAGGACATAGGGTACCTTTCATCCCGGGAAAAAGCACTGTTCCCGTAGGAACTTCACGCGGGCGAAGCCGCGGGGGAAAGCTAGTTTTATATAACTTCGTGGCATTTTAAGTTAGTGCACGAGTAAAAACAAAAATATCGTCTACATACGTGAAAGGCATATCGAGTTACGTAGTTATTTAGCATGCACTTGCTTGTGGCGGTAATAGAGACGAATATGCAATGAATTGAGATAGGTGATCCTCGTTGTCTTTATTGGAATTTATTGAATAATACAATAACATGTCTTAGCTCAGTATTTCATGCTCTCTTGGATATAATGTAATCGATACTAATATTTCAAAGATTAGGAAACTAGTCCTACGTGCCGGATAACAAGTTATACTAAATACAGCATTCCGTATTTCAGAATGCCTGCACTACTGTGCAGGCATTCTGAAATACGGAATACGGAATACGGAACCCAATTCAATTTCGGTTGGTGCATTATGTTTGCTGATCTATAATGAACCGACGATCCATCGAATTCGGCGAATATTTCCTCTGATAACAGATTAATTGAAAATGCTTAGTGTTAATTGGATTGGTGAAAGCATAACAGCAATTTCGTTGGGATCGATGATTCAATTATCTTTGGTGATAATTAAGTATTATCAATACTTTGTTTAAATCATTCAGTCAAAAAAGTAAATGTTGTAATATGTATACTTCAACTAGTTAAAATGACGCCTCTTTTCTCTACAGCATTTACGTCGCAATTTTGGTAGTAGTGCGCGTCATTTCATCTAAGACGAGGTCTATGTACTTTTGACCCTAAAATGAAGTAGGTAGCTCCTTAGAATCTAAAAATTTTGAAAGTCATGTGTATTATTGGTTTAGTTTTGAATTGAATAAAGATTTTGAACTATGTAATATAATAATGTAGTTGTTATATCATTTAACTAACGTGAGAATGTAAATAAACTTGTGAAGAGTTCGAAACTATAGTCTGCAACCCCCGTACGTATAAGTGCTTATTGTGGGCTGTTGATTTGTTATTCTTTTGTTATACGTAATGCGAGCTTAAATCAATGGACGTAATTACACTTTGATAATGCTAACATCAATTTGATTGGACCAGGATCGCCGCATCAAGATCGGAGTGGAAAACCATTCATGAGGCATACGTTCAGACGTACGTTCTCCACTGACGCAATTATGCTGAAAAGAAGAAGAAGAATGCTAACATCAGATAGGTCATAAAATTTGAAGCGGCAGTAATTGAAAATGTCATTCAATTTGATAAAGCTATTACAACTTATTCAGCAATTACTCACTGTTTAGATTTATACCTGGATCAGCATACAATGTCAGCTTATCACAAGGTTTTGTGAATAAATCTTTCAATTAACCATTATCGTTTATCAGGTCCCTATCTCTCATTAGTCACCATTCGAGCCCTGTGGGCGTGGTATCCAGGTCAAATGCTTCACATTCAGCTTTTATTACTCCACAATCTATAGGGCTAATGGCAGGAATAATTTCAGGCTTACATTTTCCTAATGAGCCGGCATTTAGCCCGCAGTGTGGATCGGGCTAATGCTTAATAAGTTTAAGCCTACACCTTAATGAGCTGTCTAAATATTGTTAAAGCGATATTATATGAAGAATCTAGATTTCAGATTGTGAAAAGCAACCGTTTTAGTAGCGTCTTTAAACAAACTATTTGAAAAAGACAGAAAAAAATATATTAATACTTGAACCACAACTTTAAGCTACACCTACAGGTTTTTATTTACATGGCATAATGATTAAAATTAAACACGTCCAACACATTTTTCCTCTTTAGATTAATCTTCTAACTGCAGCTATCTTTTTAATAAAGACTATCATATCGATCAATTTGTGTTAGAATGCCAATTTTCTTCGTCTTTTAGCGCCATAGATTTCTTTGGCCGAAACCTCATTTTCATGAACATCATATTGGGGTCTAACATGAAAGCATTATGGAAACTTGAATTTCACCTCGCGGATTATCATCTAAACCTCAGTCAATTTACAGATCTCAAACAGCTTTGTTAGTACCCACCATAAAGTACCCAATACCAGTTTTATTAATATAAATCAGGGTTGGAAAGTCTGTAGGCGTTATTGTGACGTCGTAAAAGGCCTTACTACTGTCGCAATCGGTCATTTAACTGTCTCCTGTCCTGCAACTGCAAATCTATGTAACCATTGTTACTAGAAGGGAACTGTTGAAACAAAAGCTCTGTAATTAATATTTTGCAACGGAGGTGGCTTCTAAATGAAAATTAAACTGATGGCTGCCACTGTCATAAATTATTGTTTAACGAATATGCGCAGCTGTGCCACTGCATATAGTTTAGGTTTCTTCACTTTTAACACTTGTATTTTACTTACTTTCACCGCTCTCCATATATTAAGTGTGCTTATGAACTTTTAGGTTTCTTCATTCTTTCAAATCCTATCTTACTTTCTTTTTCATAACAGGTCCTCATAAATTAAATATCTTTGATGAACACTTAGGTTAGGTAGTTGATGTTTCTTCACTCTTTATATTTCTATTTTACTTTCGTTTTTCATTACAGCTCTCCATATAATAAGTATATGTATAAATACTTAGGTTCTTCACTCTTTTGAGTCTTATTTCACTTTCTTTTTCAAAACAACTTTACATATCCTTTTATCATGTATGCAATAATACTCTTTGGGTGAATGGTAATTAAACTTAGCTAATGGAAAGTCGTTTGTTGAAAAATAAAAAAGTAATAATGAAAAGATGTGGTAAAGAAACATCCAAGAACTACCGTCATAGTGTTCACAACATAATTTATTAGTCATATCATAACAATACAAGTGGTAAGTATCACTAGCAAAAAATAACTCGAACCCATTCAGCGCGAAGTAACAAGATTATCATTCGTCTTAGAGTAGTTAATGAATAATTCATTAATTTTTACAAGGTGCGAAACTTCACACATGCTTCAAGAACGCTTGATACCACTAGTCCTTCGAGCCGGATAATTTGAACTTGACTGCCGCCGCAATCAGACCGTGATAATTTATTACGACGGAATCTAGATGGCCTTCTTTAAAAATATAATTATTTTCTTGTAATACCTTTCCGTAGATTTTATTACTGACTGTCTCATAGAGGTGTGCGTTACCCTGGCAGGAAAGTGTGTCCTGGAGTTAAGAGAATAGAACCAAAACGTTGTGCGTAGTCTAGTGTAGATGTGCCGCGAATAAAACTTTTGTGCGTCTTGTAGTTCAGGAAAAAAACGGAAATCTAGGATTCTGCTAGGGTAACGTCGTTCTAGCAGGAAAGTTCTAAACGAATGATCGGAGAGAGAAATATTCTGAGGGGGCAGAGAGCTTAGAGCTGTGCATTGACCTGGGCTGAAAAGATCATTTGTGCGTCTTCAGGTTTTCGGGATATTGCATTTCCTGCTGGAGTAACGTTTTGCAAAATCGTGGATCTCCTAGATCCATCGTATGTGCGCCTGTAAGATAAATATACATGAGTAGCTATTCATTTGTGCCCATCTGTGCCATAATTAGATTTAAGAAAATATTTATAATTTTTAAGTAATCGCGTTGTCTTTGAAATCACGAAAAAAAATCATAGCGCCTAAATGAAAAGACGTGTAAGCTCGCTGAAAACTGTATTCGATTCTTCTATACACCTATAATGACCACAAAAAGTTTCTGAAGTGCACATGTATTCATTATTGAATAATATTACTAAAACACAAAATTAGGTGACTTAACTTTGACGTCAACAAACAAGAAACCGGCTTAACCCAATAAGTGTGCGTGTGAACCAAAGATTAGTGTGTTCAGTCATATATTATCGTGGAAATTTTCAGTTCAAAATGTTAAGGATATAAGTAAATAAACACAAATCCAAAAACATATGAACAACGGCAGATTATCCGGCCAAATTAGAATGACTACAAAAAAGCGACGGTTTCATACATATCGATGACCATCTCTATTGAACGTATTATACCTAAGCTGTTGGCCGTACAGTCGCTATCAAACGTCTGTCGGCAATGCCCAACTGGGAATTCCCGACAAAGTTTGAGGAAATAATTAAAAAATCCTAACTATCCTATCCTAACTAATATTATTAATGCGAAAGTGAGTTTTTTGTTTACCTATTTACTTGTTTGTTTGTTACCTCTTTATGCTTTATCTACTGAACCATACTTCCTGAAATTGGGCATACACATAGTTATATGTAAGTACTGAGAAGGGCATAAGATACCTGGGAAAAAGCACTGTTCCCGTGGGAAATTCACACGGGCGAAGCCGCGGGCAAAAGCTAGTATGGATATAAAATGCACAGCACATGCACGTAGTGGCCATATAAAATAAAAAAAGAGGTTTTTGATTTGGAAATTATTATTTTTATTCTCTTATAGGTAATTTTAATAGTAAATATTATGGCATCAAATCACAGATCAAACTACTACTGTGACACAGGGAACAGTGCTTTTTCCCGGGATGAAAGGTACCTTATGTCCTTCTCAGTACTTCTAACTATGTGTATGCGAAATTTCAGGAAGACTATTTCAGTAGATAAAGCATGAAGAGGTAACAAACAAACTGATTTGACACCGTAGATGCCTCGGTGGTCCAGTAGTCAAAGCATAAAATGTCTCATGATCTGCTGGGTACTTTATATATCTACCAAGCATATATTGCAGAAAGGATTTCCAGTCTTATTGGGATATTGCATTTTTAAATCAACTGCTTAGCCGAAAACAAAAATGACTTAATGACTTTGGACTGCACTTTTAGCTGTGGGTCTCGAACAATAAAATAATATTTACTTACTACTAAAGAAAACCAAATGCCTTCCTTTCTAACCATTGGTAACTTAAATATTTACTTACCATTGCAGATTATTCAATTCCAACTTCATAAACTTTTAACCAACATCTAATTAGTAAACAAACGCAACTGCGCAACAGGATCCATAGCACTCCATAGCGTCATAACATACAACATGCACGCGTGATGCACGCAACGCACCAAACTGTTTACCAAGAGAAAAGATGACTCACTTCTAGTAAAAAGCAAAATACATCGCATTATTGAAAATAGAATGACGATTATATATCTATCTCTGTCCCACTTATACCATTTTGCTTACTAGTTATCTCACTTTCTTCACGCTAGCTAGACAAAGCCACTCCCTCTCTATTGTTTTTGTTATGCGTAGACAGAAAACTAATTCAACGTCATCGGGTGCCGCGCGGAGGAAGGAAACATCGGTCGGTGTGCAGAATTGTACGACTCGACATGGAAGAAGAACTTTTACAGTAGCCATAGCCATGTAGCTAGTACATAATAGTGGTACCTAAATAAACTTTCACATTTAAAAAACACATTTTGTATTTTTATAGTAGGTACCTAATCTACCTATTTCGACAAATACGGAACACCTTAACTTTTATACAAATCCCTATTTAACAACAATACATATTTTTTAATTATTCCCACTAATTCCCACAAATAAAGTTACAGGTTGGCATTTGCTAATACACGTTTGAATGCGACTGTACGAACAGCTTAGGTATAATACGTTCAATAGAGAAGGTTATCGATATGTATGAAACCGTCGCTTTTTTGTAGTCATTCTAATTTGGCCGGATAATCTGCCGTTGTTCATATGTTTTTGGATTTGTGTTTATTTACTTATATCCTTAACATTTTGAGCTAAAAATTTCCATGATAATATATGACTGAACACACTAATCTTTGGTTCACACGCACACTTATTGGGTTGAGCCGGTTTCTTGTATGTTGACGTCAAAGTTAAGTCACCTAATTTTGTCTTTTACTAATATTATTCAATAATGAATACATGTGCACTTCAGAAACTTTTTGTGGTTATTATATTTGTATAGAAGAATCGAATACAGTTTTCAGCGAGCTTACACGTCTTTTCATTAAGGCGCTATGATTTTTTTTCGTGATTTCAAACACAACACGATTACTTAAAAATTATAAATATTTTCTTAAATCTAATTATGGCACAGATGGGCACAAATGAATAGCTACTCATGTATATTTATCTTACAGGCGCACATACGATGAATCTAGGAGATCCACGATTTTGCAAAACGTTACTCCAGCAGGAAATGCAATATCCCAAAAACCTGAAGACGCACAAATGATCTTTTCAGCCCAGGTCAATGCACAGCTCTAAGCTCTCTGCCCCCTCAGAATATTTCTCTCTCCGATCATTCGTTTAGAACTTTCCTGCTAGAACGACGTTACCCTAGCAGAATCCTAGATTTCCGTTTTTTTCCTAAACTACAAGACGCACAAAAGTTTTATTCGCGGCACATCTACACTAGACTACGCACAACGTTTTGGTTCCATTCACTTAACTCCAGGACACACTTTCCTGCCAGGGTAATGCACACCTCATAGAGATGCGTAACGAACGGCCTATCTTGGGGTTTCTCTTTCGCTTCAAATATTTTAGAGTTTTATGAAAACCGCATGCAACTGTTATGCAACTGAGCAAGTACTCATTGTAATTTTTTTTTAACCTTACTATAAGGTTTCCCAATCACAATCGTGCAGCGTTATAATTTGTCATCCAGAAACTCTCTCCAGTGAAAATAACATCATCTAGCAATTAGCTTTTCAAGCTAACCCTTTGGTCTTGCCCTATTGATTTAATGCACATTTCTGACCATTTCCCTTTTGGTAGTCCGTGTTGCGTGTTTGCTAGAGGCACTGGTGATTAGTTAGTCTCGTTTACAATTTATTTTCTGAACTGACAATGGCATTATCAGAACCTTTTGTTATGTTTGCTGCGTATATTGTGCAACTTTCTGCATATTTCAATCGCTTGAGATTAACAGGGGTTTTATTTAAATATACTGTAAACAGATTATAATTAGCACTTACTTTGTTTTGCTTTAATATACTTGCCTACTTTCAAAATGGATTCATTTGTTCATGATTATAAGACCATTTTCAAAAAAGTATTTACTCTACTAGACCAGACCTCCATAAGCGAAGCCACTGATAAAAGGCTGTCCATTATAATTCCTTTAATCACTGCCATTGTCAATTACAACTTAATTAATAATATTACTGCCAATTCAATCAACTAAATTGCCATAGTCGATTATATTCTACGATAACTAAACTATTATATTCTACTTAACTACACCATCAGCGATTTGCAGTAACTGCAAAATGAATCGTTTATCTGACTATATAGGATATTAGTGTTCAGAATGGGTTCATTACTTACTAGTTTTGAGGGGAAAGCGGTCCACAATCAGTTCTAGGAAGGACTCATTTAGATTCACAGGTTTATCGATGTGAGAACACACAAGCCTATTTAATTCGACAGCGACGTGAGAGCAGCCGTTAAAGTATCATTACCAGTTAAATGGAAATTGGTTTCACGTAAAATTTTATTTTATGGCATTTCCAATGAGCCGCAGAGGCGCACACTTGTTATTAATGAATAAGTAGTGAAAGCTAATGGTACTTATGACGAGATTAATTAACGTTATAATGGTATTAATGGCCAGTTTTGACTATGGGGTAGTTGCATTGGTATGGGCGATTTAGGTGGAGATGATTATGAGAAATTGCCTGTGGAGGCTTCTCAAATATTTAAAATGCTTTGAGTTCAGTTGTCTACTTCAGTACGGTCATCTGCCTTTTCAGTAGGTAAAGCAGATCATAAGCAAAATCTCTCATATTATAAACCCTATCATTAGGAATTCGGCATGTGATTATAATGCGCGGGATAGAGTTTTATAATCGCGCAACTCGATTTGATTCAATATTTATCCATCTCAATATTAATACCAGTAAGTGTTACCGATAGTGAAACCACGAAACGTTCCTATAAATCTTGGTAGCTATGCTAATTGCCCTCGCGTATGTTCTGTCGGGTTTGGAATCAGCTCTCGCTTTCAGAAAGAATTTCTGCAACCGAAGCTGTAAAATAACGGAGAATACAGATCGTTCACTAAATAAGTGACTTAGACTAAAGTCAACACATTGTTTTAGCTACTTAGATACGTTTGTTACCTCGTCAAATATATGAAAATTAGTATACGCTGTATATGTTCACTGTGTTATTGAAAAACTGACTTGTCTTTCAAATGTAGGTACACCTAAATGTGAACTGAATAAGAATTGAGTACGTCTATGCCTAAAATTTCCTTTAAATATTCGGGCGTAAGAGGCAGTTTTTGGTTGCACAAAACAGAAACCAGCTGATGACCTTATTCCAAAGCCTGAAGCTTGTTTTCGTTAAGTGCCTATTCATATGAGATCTGACGATCTGGGCCACAAATTCTAGTAAATACCACAAATTTAGTCCAGTATTCTTTTGTATTTCACAGCTAAAATTTTGACTAATGGTTTGTCAGGGAATAACCATATTTTCGGAATACCATAGACCCCGGCTTTGCGTGTAGTGCTTGCCTTCTGCATCCTCCTTGAGCCATGCCACAGCTGATTGCGAGCTCGACGTGTTTTACATTTCCAAACGGTATCATTGTATAGAAACGGACAGACGCGACGTGGACATTTCTCACGTTTACATTTTCATGAAATTACTGCTTTTACTTTATACTATTTACGGGTTTGCAAATGTGCAGAGTGTCTGTGTCATCGAAGTTTAAATTCCCTATATCACTTTTCCCTATAATTTTTCTGTGTTTGTTTGAATATTTCGTTTTCCTTGTAAACAATTACTTACATTATTAGCCTTGATTTCTGATATATGATTATTTTTTCTGATTCTACTTGTGCATTCTTTCCCACTTCGTTTTTGGAAGCGAAAATGTTAATATTCCGTAAAATACTCTAAACGCAGGCGATGGTGCGAGTTTCACTACTCGATGTCAATACACTTGGTGTTAATTCAGCATTTGTAACAAACTCACTGGATCTATAAATTATCTAATTTATTGATCACGCGATAACTCGCCCCCGAACCTCTTAACTTGCTATATCTCAGTTATATCGATAAATTTCCACTGACATTTTCAAACACGATGTGAACTATGTCTTGTAAATTATATCGATTATTATACGACCAAAGATTATTGACCAGCTCTCTCTTATCCGTAAAGGCCTCCGATCTGCTATTTAATTTAGCTCTTATTCAATATTATGTGCGAAAGCTGTAGCTATTAATAGCTGTCTGGTTCGGAAAAGATTTTATTGATTGCTCCACACCAAGTAACAAGGTGTAGTTTATGATTTGACACTTTAGGTTAAACGATAAATTAATATTACGGGTAGTAACGGAATTGGTGGGGCTTAGAAGGCAAAGCGCTCGTATGATGTCGAAAAGGCGCAGATTCGAATCTCACGCCCCGACACATGTCAGGGCATGAGATTCGAATCTCTTTTCGTCTGTACTCTTTGACTACACTCATGACCCTTGACTGTACCTCTGAGTCTGTAGATCAATAAGACTCATGTACGGTCATTTTCATTGACCATTACCTGCTTTCGGTGAATAAAAACATTGTGAGGAATCCTGCTCATTAGTCCATTGTCTAGTTCACTAGTGAAAAACACGAGTAGCTCTTTACATAATTTAGGTTATATTTGCCTTTCTCAGATTTAATTACTTATTTCGTGTAGAATATTTTTTCTTTTACCTTTAGGATAAATAATTTCTTAATAATGCTACCTAAAATCAAGAAAGAGAGTTATAAGTTATTTTTGCAAAAGTTATCACAGTAAAAACAATAATACTAGAAACGGTGTTCTTACCAGTCGCTGCTGGAAGAAATTTTATCTTTACTTACGTCAATGTACGACCGATCATGAATTCAGACGTGAGAGAGAATTATACTATTTCAGTATTTACAACGAATGAACTTTCTGATCTTTTTAGTCACTGCAGAAAGTTAGTGATAAACAATTTTCTAGCCATTGTTTTAGTTATTTGTAATCGTCTTTAAAATAAACGTTGAGCAGCTGAACTGAAAAGTGTATTAAATAAAACTATTGAATTGAACAGAAGTTAGTGTTAACTATGTGTTATTTTCCTCGTCCATGAAAATGAAGGGAAAAATCAGAATAATTGTCATTTATATTTTCTATATGGCTGTTATTAAACGGGTTAGCATATTTTTGTTAGTAGAAAAATGTATTCTGGCAGCTGAAATATATGATTGGTGAGCAGACCATGGCTAGCAAACAATATCAAATCAATCGGCATTTTTTTATATTCTGGACGGCTGTAGATTTTTGTGGCTAACCAAATTTTATTACGGCTGACCTTTTAATTACTTCTCTTTCCTATATGTCTCATTGAAGTGGCATGGAGTAACAATATTTTTTCATAAACACAATAATATCGTAAACATACGAGTACACCTCAGTCAGTCACGACCCATTGATGTCTGAAGATCACTATATCGAAGTCCACTTTCCCATCGGAAGCTTTAATTTTAAGCACACACTATTTGCACTCGGGGAAATCTAGCGTTAAACCTATTTCATTATTAATTGAGATTGGAAAGTCGCCATGGCGATGTTTATGTTTGTTTTCTCGCATGAAATTGACAGCCATATTTTAAACTGGTGTAAACTGTAAACGCGCCATCTAAAACTCTATTTTATTCGCTTCTTCTTGTAATGTTATTAATGAAGGTAGCACAGAAATTGACATTCGAATGGTGAATGCTATTTCAGTGGAAGTCTATTTCAACAATCGTAAACGTGGTATTGTGTTTAGTGCTTGGAGAATATTTAGATTCATGATTCGCCAATTTATTGTGAAGATGAAGGCAATGGAATTTGTTTTATTTTTGCCCAGAAATTTCTTCTCGAATCTCTTATTATGATTCATTAAGACTAAGAGCTACCGCGGAATCGTATACTTTAGTGGTTGCTTTAAGTACCTCCTCGTTGGGTATATAAAGCAACTCACTATTCAGGATATTATAAATAAAATCATTAAATTATACTTTTATACCATTTATGATTAATATGATTTATATATTAATCATAAATGCCATATATATTAATTATATATATAAATCATAAAAAAATCTTCACGAACACGAAAGAAATAAAGCAGGAACGAGCTCGCCCAAAAAATTGTGCGATAAAACAATACATTTCACAATTCGTAGAAGACGTCTAAATTCTAGACATTCCAACAAAATACGCAAACAACCAACGAATGATTTATGAACTCATGAAAATAAAAAAGAGAAAATAATATTTTTTGTTAAACCAAGGAGACGAGAGAGGTACGCGTGTAGTAACGTTACGTGTCGTCTGAAATTTATGTTTAGGAATTAATAAAATCATGTTCCATTATGTTTTATTCTACTCCTATGTGTACTCAAATTTGTTAAAATAATTCTTAGACATGCTAATGTATTTACCCAAAAATTCTACTCTTTACCTTGAGTAGTTGTATACCAAATTGCGTCTCAAACTCTCCGACGTGACCTTTCTTGTTACTCATCCTTCCATGCGCCATTTTCATTCGTCATCTGTCATCCGTGCACACTACACGCTTACCTAGTTACTGTGTCTAATTTATAATTACCCTATAGTGAGTCAAAATGAATAAATGTGATAAGTGCGGAAAAACAATTACTAAAAAAATTCCAGGACTGGAATGCAATAAATGTGAAAAAATCGTACATTTTAACACACAATGCTCAGGTCTCACAAATAAACAGCTAACTGCCGTACGAAATACTGACAACCTTGAATGGACATGCCAAGAATGTCAGAATATGTCGTCCAAAAGAGGATCATTGGTATTCCCTGATGAAGAAGAGGACGATGATTCCCTAGCGTCATGCAATGAAAAAATAAATGTTAAAAAATTGCTCAAAGATATTTCGACAGAAGTAGATAAAAGTGTGAACAGAGCGGTTAGAGATATCCAGACCTCCCTCCAATTTCAGAGTAATAAGGTAGATGAAGTTCTTGAGAATATGGAAGCGGTTATGAAAACTATACAAGATTTGCAACGGAAAAATAGTGATCTTATAAACAAAAATAAAAACCTGGAAACTAGGGTAGGTGCTTTGGAACAAAAGATTCAACACCTGGAACAAGAAAAACTAGCTTCTTGTGTAGAAATTTCCAATGTACCGCTTAAAGAAAACGACAATGTTTCTGATATTGTTAAGAGGGTGGCTACCGCTATGGATCAACAGGAGAGTGACATAGTATGTGTTAAGAAGGGTCCCACAAGGAAAGATACCATGAGCTCTATCGTAGTTCAGTTAAAGGAAGAAAAAATACAAGATAGATGGTTACAGGCAGCTAAATCTTCCAAAATATTCGTGACGGACATCATTCCCGATGCCCCTCACGCGATTACTCGTCAACCTATATTTGTTCGTGAAGCACTATCACCATTCAATAAAAAACTTCTATGGCATGCTAAGCAGGAACTGAAAAATACCTACAAGTTTATCTGGTGTAGGAGAGGGACAGTTATGGCCAGGCGTCAAGAAAACGACAAAGTCATCGTCAAAATCAGATCCTTAGAAGATATTAAAAAACTACTTGTGTAAGCAACAGATACCTATAGCGTTTGAATTTATCTTCATTTATTTAATTTTTGTCTGTTTTTTCTTATTACCTACCTATATGGATTACTGTCCCAAAAATATCTCAGAATTCTTCCACTGTTCAGATTTAAATTATTTTCTCAGATATATACCTGTTAAAAAAACTAACTTACTCTGCATGCATGTAAACATTCGATCTACGATTAAAAATTTTGATATGTTGGTTGAGTATATCTTGTCAAGTCAAATATCCATAGATGTGATAATCCTAACGGAAGCTAATATTTCATTGACAGTGAGTAATTTATTTAACATTGACGGCTATGATATGCACACGGAGTTGCGAAAGGGACGTAAAGGTGGTGGCATAATTATGTACACTAACAAGAAACACAAGTGCTCAATAATTAAAACTAACACTTTACACTTTGAATGCTTATCCGCAAAAATTACAACTCCATCATCCTATTCCGCAACACTGTGTGTAGTATACCGTCCACCTAAGAACAGTAAGCACCTATTTGTGGACGAACTGCAACACACTTTGCAAAAGATTCATTGTATCCAATCCACTGAGTTTTATTTGTTGGGTGATACAAATATAGACACTAAAGTTGATACCGCTATAAAACATAAATATAACACCATTTTATCTAACTGTGGGCTTGAGTGTGGGATCTCGGCGTATACACGGATAGAAAGATACAAAAACACAATAACAAAATCTTGTATAGACCATATATATGCACGATCCCAGACTCAAGACCTTCACACCGCGGCGCTCGGTACGGTAATGGCCGACCACCGCGTTGTAGTTCTAGCTTGCACCGGACCGTTGCCGAGTCATGTACAGGATGCTCCTAAATATAAACATATTGTCGACTCCAAAAAACTTACCTCGATTTTTAGAGATGTCGACTGGACAAATATGTGTAATTCTGATTGCCCAAATCAATTATATAGTAACATTAAAAACACGTTTAATGATTGTTATAAAAAATCTTCAAGAATAGTTAGGGATGTAAATAATGTCAATGGTAAGAAAAATTCATGGATTAGTAAAAAAATTATTAAAGCTAGAGAATACAAAGATAAATTATTTAACTTGTGGAAACATGACACCAATAATATGATTTTAAAATTAGAATACAACCAAAATAGAAATTATGTATATAAATTAATACAAAAAGCTAAAAATTCTTATACATTAAAACAAATTCAAGATAATAAGAATGACTCAAAACGTTTGTGGCAAATTTTGAATAATTTAACAGGTAGAATTAAAGTCTCAATAGACAGTATTATAACGAATGCTTTTGACAATAATATGAAAACTATTGATATAGCCAACAAATTTGCTAAAACTTTTGACGATAGTGTAAAATCTATCATTCCAACATGCACAATCCCTCTTTTAAAGAAAGAAGAATATAAACGTACTGTTGACGTGTCTATGAAGTTTCAAAGGGCAAGGGAAGATGACGTAGAAAAGATTATAAAGTCCTTACACACTAATAAATCACCTGGCATGGACGGTATTAGACCTATTGATGTAAAACTACTAAGTCGTAATATTGTCGGAGCAATCACAAAACTGATTAACCAAAGTGTAACTACAGGTATCTATCCCAAGGAACTCAAAACAGGTGTAATACGACCTATACATAAAAGTGGTTCTCGTAAGGAATGTTGTAATTTTCGTCCTATCACAATACTATCTATTGTAGATAAAATAGTAGAAAAACATGTTAGTAGTCAAATATACCAATTTTACTCAGATAACAACATCCTAACTGAAAAACAGTACGGTTTTCAACCGCATAAAAATACAACACAACTACTTTGCAACTTCACTGATAGAATTTATAAAAATTTAGATGACAAGAAACATGTTTTGGTGTTGTTCATAGATTTTAGTAAGGCGTTCGATACTCTTCGACACGATCAGCTTCTTGAGAGTCTTGATGATAGTGGTATAAGGGGACCTCTGCTCAAATGGTGTAAAGATTATTTAACTGACAGAACTTACAGGGTGAAGATTTGTGATGCAATCAGTGACGAGGTTTCAGTTACACAAGGAACAGCACAAGGTTCGGTCCTCGGGCCTTTACACTATCTTACATACGTCAATAATCTAACCAACTTAATAAAAAATAGTGACGCCTATCTCTTTGCAGATGATACTTGCCTCGTGGTTGCAGATCATGATGTACACAGGGCTCTCAAAAGGCTACAGGATGACTTTAATTTACTGTGTAAATGGGCTCATGATGTAGGATTGGTTCTAAATGCAGAAAAGACTAAAATAATGTACATTAGTTCTAGTCATAATAGAATCAACACTAATATTTCCCTAAAAGCACATAGTCATTCTTGCCTTCATAAGCCTAGCAATCTTAACTGTAAATGTCTCAAAATAGATTTAGTAGATAAACAAAAATATTTAGGCCTGGTGATTGATAGCCGCATTAATTGGAAAAACCATATTGATTACATTTGTGATAGGTTAAGAGCTTTACTAGCAAAATTCACGATACTTAAAAATAAAATTCCCTTCTCAGTTCGTTTATCTTTATACAAGGCGCTGGCAGAACCTATAATTGATTATGGACTTAGTAGCTATGGACGCACCTTTAAAACACACGTTGACCTTATATTTCATCTTCAAATAAGACTACTTAAAACTGTTGTACCACATAAAATAAAAGAAAAATATAAGGACAATTATAATAAATTATTTTCTTTCTGCAATGTCATGACCGTACATAATAAAATAAGATATGCCTTACTTAAGGAACATTTTTTTGACACATCATTGCACAAACCAATGAATTTTTCAAAAAACACAAGACCCAAAAAAGACACTACTGCTCCCTTCTTTTAACAACCTTTATGGTAAAAGACGCCTTCAATATGTTATACCTCAATTAATAAATGAACTGCCAAATGAAATTACAGATAAACTTACCAATAAAAATATAAAAAATAATTTGAAACGATTTCTCGTAAATGAATCATCCTGTTAATACAACCCACACGCACACTACTCGTCCGTTGTCGCGCGAATGCCGGTGTGCAGATAAATATGCCCACCGTCATTTTTGTGTGTGATCAAAGTGTGTTGTAGTTCGAGTCGAATGCAAAATGTTAAATTATAGTTTTATATATAGATTTAAGTAAGTGTGTAAAATCAATAATTATTTGTATTTAAGATCGAATAGATATACACACAAATCTATTAAGATTTTTGTATATCCTTTGTTAATTATAAATTGTTTGTAAATTTAAGAATAAATGAAAATGGAAATTTGTGAAACTTACATACTTATTTTAAGATGTTTTTGTATTAGTCGCTTTATCTAAAAAACTAATATTTTTCTTTTTCACAAAACATATATTTGTAATTCACGAGCATGACAAGAAAATATCACGGTCGTTCACTTATGACTGCACTCGATTCCGCCTAAAGCTGAACTTTGTAACGCGCTAATTTATTCTTGTAATTGGGTTGGCCACTTACCTCTGTCTTCACTGCCTTTGTAATTTTATTTGTCTTTATTCGTGTGACATTTATGTAAATATTTATTTCTTTGTTCGTCTACTAGTAAATAGGTATCGTATTTGCATTACGCTATTGCTTTTCCTTTAATATTATTAACTGGCTTGTTGAAATTTACACATCAATTTATCTGAACCATTACTTTCTCACGCTTTCCATCACTATTGATTGAAGATAGGAAAAGCTGAGTTCTCCGCCTACCTCTGTTAACAGTTATATGATGCATCTCATCTTTCATCTGAATATGCAACTGCAATCACAGATGATTCGGTCCGGCTGAAACCTTTTTCAAACGTCCATTTTCAGTCCCATTAAAACTCTTCCGTCTATAACTTTACGTTTGGAATAAATCCAGTATTAGTCGGATCGTTGCCCATCTAAACGGCAATCGCTTCTACTCCAACCTTGCGATCGGCTTCATTACATTCATTATCCACTTCCTAATCATTAATCATCGCAAAGCCATCTCGATTGACGATCAGCATGCTTTCACTTTTCACGGAAACTATCGATCATTCGGATGACATAATCCGAAACTTTTGTAACTGTTGATCTAATAATTGTTTCAGTCAACAGATCACAATCTCGTTCACTTTATAGTTCTTTGTCATTTGTTATATAACATTTGACAGTGTTGGGCATGCTTGGAATTGAAGAATGTGAAATACAATACCCAATATTGTAAGATTTTATGGCTTTGAGAACTTTTATGATAGCTTTCTATACTACTATTTCAGTGCTATTCTCATTTTATTCGCCTGAAAAAGTGACATCTTTTAGGAAGTACTCATTTAAGTTAAATATTTTTACATTTTGTTCACTATTTACAGACGTGTCCATTTATAGATGTATGTATATATTCTACATAAAATAAGTAAATTGCTATTAACTTTAGTGCATTAATTTTAATGCACTAAAGTTAATAGGATATGTATGTATGTATTTACATAGACGATATGGCGACCTTCAGTTCTTTGCACATTTAAATAACAGATTGTCACGTTAAGTTGCCGTATCTGTATATTAACATATTTTCGTTGTTATTATTAAATTCGATACGCACATGGTAATAAATTGCCTTTCATGATTTTTCCCTAGCAGCACCTGTTTAAATTACCTTGATTAGTCCCAGACTGAATACAAATAAAGTTATTGAAACTGTTTGAAAATACGCCGTAACCTCATACCTTTATTTTGTTATGTAAATGTATGTGTATGTATTTAAAATGTAACATAATATTGTCATTCAATCGATAACATAATTTGATTGCCCATAAAGGTGCTCCCACACTTCGAACATTGCCCTGTAATGTTACATTACAAATTCGATTGCGAGCATTACATTACAATATGCCTCCCACACTGACGAACATTTCCCTGAAATGTAATATTTTATTCGATTTCGCGCTAAAGAATACAGAAATGTTTACATACGCAAAAGAGTGATGCATGCACCTGATCAATCTTCACTAATCAACTTTTAAGAAAAGTAAAAAATATGAATTTCGTGAAAATGCAGGTCGTAAGTGTACTTTTCATTCTGAAATTGCCAAAGGAGCAAGGCTCCAAGAAGACGCATCTATAATATTCAGGGTTCTCAACAAAAAGCTGCTCGCGTACCTAGAAGAAAATGATCTCCTCAGTGATCATCAATATGGTTTCCGCCAGGGACGATCTACTGGGGATCTTCTTGTGTACGTGACACATTGTTGGAGCGAGGCCATCGAGAAACATGGTGAAGCACTTGGTGTTTCTCTTGACATCTCGAAGGCTTTCGACAGGGTTTGGCACGCTAGTCTGCTGAGCAAGCTTCCAGCTTACGGCATCCCTGCTGGCCTCTGTAGCTGGATAGCTGACTTCCTGAGTGAACGATCGATCAAAGTGGTCATTGATGGCTGCTCGTCTGATCCAATGACTATTGACGCCGGTGTTCCTCAGGGGTCTGTCCTCTCTGCAACTCTTTTCCTGCTGCACATCAATGACCTTCTTACACCCGGTATTGTTGGGTATGCAGATGATAGTACTGTTGTGGAGAGGTACTTGTCCGGTGCAGGGATTAGCGGGGATCAGTTAAAACTTGAGAGAAAGGCCATGGTTGAGCGAACTGACCAGACGTTAGACTACGTATCCCAGTGGGGAGAGAGTAATCTGGTCACTTTTAACGCTTCCAAGACACAGGCGTGTCTATTCACCGCAAAAAGGAGCCCTTTCATCCTTGCTCCTACTTTTCGGGGTGCATCGGTTCCTATAACCGACAAGCTTGAACTCCTTGGCATGGAGTTGACAAAAAACCTCAACTTCGGCACCACCATCGAATCCAAAGCCCAATCAGCTGCCAAGAAGCTGGGCATTCTCAATAGGGTGAAGCGATACTTCACACCTGGACAGCTTCTTACTCTTTACAAAGCTCAAGTCCGTTCTTGCATGGAGTACTGCAGTCACCTTTGGGACGGCTCGGCGAAGTACCAACTGGCCACTTTGGATTCGGTGGAACGCAGAGCCAAAAGAATAATCGGCGATGAAAAATTAACGAACGCTAAGCTCCACAGCCTAGCTCATCGTCGAAAAGTTGCCTGCTTGTTGGTTTTCTACCGATTGTACTTCGGAGAGTGTGCTCATGAGCTGCATGAGCTCATACCGCCCGCCCCTTTCTTCAACCGGACAACCAGACGCACTGCGGGCTATCATCCCTTCTTAGTTAATATTGCCCCCGCACGCACCAAGCGCTTTTCGTCATCATTCTTGATGCGCACAGCAAAGCACTGGAACTCCCTACCTGCGTCTGTGTTTCCGAGCACATACAACCTGACTCTCTTCAAAACCAGAGTGAATAGGCTGCTTCTGGGTAAGCTCGCTTCATCGTAGACCTCATCTCTGTCCTCGGGCAAGATTGTGGTCAAGAGCAAACCCATATTTAATAAAAAAAAAAAAAAAAAAATTATTCAAATGTGTGTAAAGATGTGGTTACATAGCCGGCCCATCGCCATATGACCCGAGAATGCGTCACGCCTCCACCCAGCTGATCGATCGGGGCACGATGCCAACCTCTCGGTCATTGCCGCGCCAGGCCGCCAGCATATTCTGTGTCTCTTTCAACGTCTTTCATAAGTGCCTCTTCGAATAATGATAGTGCCACGACCATGACCAGCATCGTTAGTGCTCTAAAATGTTTTATTGATTCAACCATTTACGTATGACTATTATTGCCCATGCAAAAAGAAGAAAAGCCAAGCTTAGAGGCTTGACTTTCCTTCTCGTAGCTTAGAATTATTAGAATAATAGGATTATTCATAGTTATATTACCTATCAATTAGTGGTGTCATTGATATTTTCCTTAACACGCCTACCACTTTTCTTCTTAACCGCAGTAGAATGAGAGAGACGTCGCGTCGTGTTGTATAGAGAGGAGATACGGAAAACTCCATGTACATGACATGACTCTAGTACATTATTTTAAATGAAATAGTTGAATTATGTCTTATACCTAATATAATAGATTTCTTATTGATCAGTATTGGAAGGCTCAGTAGGATTATACTTGGTTTTGCCCACTCGACCACGGTAAAGATATCTGATTTATCTGTATCATTTGCTATAATCAATTTAGCGCAAACATCGGCTCATTTATCTCTATCTTTTCTATGTATTGCTGTGGACAGATAGCAGTCAATATACGTGTGCTCTACGTATTCGCCCACGTATCATCCGATCCTTATCGGAGTATTTCCCAATAGTGTCGTATTATCACGACAACACACTTTGAAGTCACGTCACGCTTTAATTGTCCATGAATCCGGCGATTAGTAGAGCTATTCTTTATCTTTGTCGTAATGTAAACAACATTATTGGCATAGTTTGCAAATAGTACGTGGAAATATATATTTTTGCTACAGTAATATTTGATTTAACAAGGAGGTTTTGGCAGACATAAAGAGAAGAGAATGTGTAACATGTTGAATCAAGTGTTGAAATCGTGAATCACTCTTTCTTTTTGATCACTTGTACTCAGATTAGGAATCAAGTTGATCGTATATTGACCTTCCTTTAAAGTAGATTCTAGATATCAAAGCATACTAACCTACTATACTATTTTCCAGATTAATTTCTTCTATTTTTATGATTCTACGCGCTCTATACTTCTAAAAGTTAGGCGGGATAAAACTTGTAGGACTAATTTAAATTTTACTTTTAACACATTTGTAAATTCATGTTTATGCAAATATAGTCATGTTTACCTCCCTTTTACATTTGCTATCTATATCACATGCACTATTCTCATCAGTACTTCTTTACTTTTATTCATCTTTCAAATCAATATCAGCATTCGTTACTTGCGCAAGCGCCAAGTATCCAAGTGCAAAGGTGCCAACAGCTATTATGAATGATCAGACGTTTTACATACTTTCATCGTCTAATGCACGCGCATGAGAGTCTGTTTGCCAAAATCTATTTAACATTTATAAAGCGACAGTGACTGATCGTGTAATAAAGTTTGTAATTAAATTACAATGACACTTCCATCCATCTCGGCTTTTTAATTTTCGGTTATAAGCTGATCTTACGGGATATCTATAACGCAAGATGATTTTGGCGATCTTTCAACATCGATGGTCTGTTCTTTATTTCTTACCCTAATTTTGCGTGTGTTACATACATTCCACTTTATGACACGGACAAGCAAGCATAGCTTCCTAATAGTAAGATGACCCCAATTTTTGTCATATTATCAAAATCCTTATCACTACAAAGAAAGTCCAGATCATTACAAATGTGTCCATTTCTGATCATGGTCCACCCCATAAAATTTTACCTTGACGGGTATTAAATATAGTCTGTAATAAATTCCTATTAGCAGAACTACTTTTATCGTTCGCAAATTACCTGGCTAACTGCAAATAATTTTAGCCGTGAAATAAATTTTTGGTATTCATTATCAAGTACATTTTTCATTGCATAAAAGCTTTTGATGAACTCAGTGAACGGATCTAGCACTATTATAAATTTGCATTATGTTCCCACGCTATAAAATTTTATAACTTTCAGGTGTCTAGACTATGTAATTGGCGTGAATGTTGGCGAAAGTCGACAATGTCTACGTCTTCTTTGTACAGCTGTCTGACTTGCGCGCAAAAAAATAATATTTGTTAAGTAGACAGTGTTGTAAATCTTTCAGCTATAATAATTTAGTTCAGAATCACCTCCCCCGTGGTCATTAATCATTTTTAAATAAACTTTTGAGCCAAAAACATAATATTCCATATTCTACTAGCACATTTTTTGTTACCTACAAAAAATAGTGCCAAATTCCCAGGAGTTTTTAGTTAATGCCAACTGGGTTAGTAAGATGATCTTGTCCGTTTATTATTACAAGTCATTGACTTGGCCATTAGCATGCCGTTGTCATACCACGTGTGATAACAGGTCAGTGACTTTTGCTTTTACGTAATTAGCTCTTGATAACAAACAAGTTAAGGTAATCTCTTCATGCATTATTTGTAAACCAACGGTACCTACTCATCGAACAGATAGTTCAACTCATCTTTACGCGCTTTTCAATGTGTGCAAGTCATAAGAATTTGATTAGTGTGCTGTGATTTGACAAGTCAGCGTCAGTCACTGCTACATAAATCATTATCAGCATAATTACAACCGTAAGCTAAGTATCTGTAGCTTCAACAGTATGTATTTGGTATTTGTCACGTTTCATGTTATTTTAAATACTTTATCCGTTAGTGTTCAGTTTATTTTTTTTCACCTTCTTTTTCATAGATTTGTTTGTTTATCTACGCAGTAGACAGATCATCATCGTCATAAAATTTTCGGTGAAGTTGCTTCTATTTTTATCTCTCTATTGTTAACTGTTCAACACGACGACGCTTGCTTTTTCCTTTATTTGCCTCATTTGCTGCGTGAACAAATCTTCTAACTTTATAGACCAGTTTAAAACTTCACCTTCATCTTTTTCTTCGATCACTTTATCTACGTGCTAGACGGACATAGATTGTAATGAGATTTAATCTCCACGTGATTGTTTGTAATATATTGGGTAAAACTAAACGCAGGCGTTTCCTGTCACCGCCGCCAGAGGGCGTTCGGGTTTTTCACACTGCTAGCGTGGATGGCGTCGCGTGTGTAGTCCGCCATTGCATTGTCCCGGGCGATATCGGTCTTTTGCTTGTTGTTTAGTTTGAGTTGTGTTTGTGAATTTCCTGTTTGTTAAATAACTATTGAACTTTGTGTTTGTGTACCCGTCATGGTGACTTTTTCTTGTGAGAGGTGAAACGTGGCTGGCTGTTCACATCTGGCTGTTCCCGAGTGAAACTACGGGAAGAAATCTATTTATTTGTCCTGGGGAATTGAGATCTCAAGGGTTAGGTAGGGTGATTAGGAATTCCCCCTTCCCGAAGATACTCAAGTTTGGATCCGAAGAGAAAGAAGATTTAGCTTGGTAAGTGTTTTTTAAGTGTAATTAATTTATAGGTTAGGTTATCATATAGGGCCCTGTAGCTCCCTTCATAAGCTACGGTGGTAGCAGACTGCGTTAAGTTATTTAGGTTTTAGTCGGGCAAACGTGGTGCCGCGTGGAGATTTCTTCCCGGTACTTATTTTTTACCGGTGGTTTTTTCCCGGTGAAGTTCCGGTACAGAGTTCTTCCCGCCGCTTCGTTTGTCCGGATTCGCTCTGCGCACATTTTCTGGCAGCAGAGCGTAGTTGCTCTGCACATTTTCTGGTAGCTGAGCGTAGTTTATCTACCCTCTATTTGTTCGTTTGTAAAAAATAATTAATTGTTTGTAAAAATTATTAGATTTTTCTTAGTTTGTTTGTATAAGAATATTTGTAACCTTTTTTGTATTTGTTTGCGGTTTGTACCGTGCGTTCCGGGTTTGTGCCATTCTCATACCTACCGCGGTTCTTCGTGTAGTTGTTTGATTTTGTTGTTTTTTATTTACCTTTTGTTATTTTTTGTTTGTGACTTGACGCGATGGCGAAGGCCTCCAATGCTAGGGCGACACTCGCCAACGAATTGAGATGGTTTGTGACGGCCGGAGGACTCCTGTCCCGGAAGGACAGGGAGGGCGCCATACTGCTAAGAGCGGATCACCTCCACTCACGATTGATTAGCGCGGAAGCGGCCATGGCGGCGCTTACCGAAGCCGATCTTACCCCGGAGGCCTACGCAGGTCACATGGCGGACATGGACCAGATCCTGAGTCTGCACGATGATATCGCGGAGGCGGTGACCGCAATAAGGGCGAGACAGGCTGGCGGACCAGCCCCTCGCACACCTGTTAGACAGGAAGGACCAGCGGTTACTGGTCGGCTCCCCACCCTTCAGCTGTCCCACTTTGGGGGTAGGATGGAGGAGTGGGTAGCATATAAAAATATGTTTGAGTCCCTGGTCGTAGCACGACAGGGATTTGTCGAAGGCCCAGAAGATGGCCTACCTCCTCTCCACTCTTGAGGATGAAGCGCGGTCGCTCATCCAGCACCTCCAGGTGGAGGACGACCAGTACGATACGGCTTGGGAGTTATTGAACTCCCGCTACCAAAACTTACGTTTGTTAGCGGATGCGCACGCCGCACAGTTGATGGCCCTGCCCAAGGTGGCCAACAGGGCACAGTTGCGCCTGCAGTTGCTCACGCCCGTTACAGTGGCCTGTAACGCGCTCCGCACACTGGGGCTGCCGGTGGACCAATGGTCCTTTTTGTTGGTGCACATTGTATTGGGCAAATTACCCAATGACATCCGCTCGCGCTTTGAGCGCGGGAATGCGGAACGGGATAGCACCACCCTACCAACATTCACTGACTTGGTGAAGTTTTTGGAGTTTGAGGCACGGGCGGCTGAGAATACCATGACGGACTCAGCGCCATCCAGAGCGCCTGAACGTAGGCCCTTGGAACCCTCATGGCGAGGGAAGCCCCAACAGGGACGGCAACCGCCACCGCGTGGAGCTGGTGCGCGGGTTGCACACACGGCAGCAGTCGCGAGGGACGCGGACTGCCTGCAATGTGGCCGGATGGGCCACAGCCTGCTACAATGCAGGGACTGGCAGAGACTGCCAGTACAAGATAGGCGCCGCATGGCAAAGCGGCATGAACTTTGCTTTTATTGTTTGGGCGGTCACTATGCACGTGACTGTCCCAGTGCCATACCATGCAGTGCATGCCGTGGGCGGCACCACGCGATGCTTTGCATGAACCGCAACGGGGATGGCACCCGGATGTTGAGGCAGGGGTCCCCTATGGGCGGGGGCGCTCCTGCGCGAAGCCCTCCACCACCGGACGGAGGACGCGGCTTCGCTCGTCGCACCCCCCCTCGGGAGGGGGGTCGCGGACCTGCGCGGGTCTTGGCGGACCGGGACCACGCGCCCCAAGGTCGTGGCCAGTATGTGACTGGCCAGGCCCCGGATAGGGCCCCCATGGGCGGGGGCCCTAGATCGGACATTGAGAGTGGGGACACCCCCTCCACGCGGGTTACCAATACCCAACACATGCAGCCGCAGCGGTTGTCTCCGCCGCTGCACGAGTACCCACGGCTGGAGTACCACCCGCCGTACCATATGTATGGCCGGGCCGCGGGTTATGCCCCCCCTCAGATGGGGATGTGCACTCGCCCGCCATATTATCCGGGTCAGTGGCGCGCCCCTGGTTTGGAGAGAGTGGGGAGCCCGTAACTAGCTTGCTCCCTTGCTGGGACAGAGCCGCGGACGGTTCTGCTCCCTACCGCGGTGGTCCGCGTA
Organism: Ephestia elutella; assembly: GCA_018467065.1. Lineage (NCBI taxonomy): Eukaryota > Metazoa > Arthropoda > Insecta > Lepidoptera > Pyralidae > Ephestia > Ephestia elutella. Next base: position 18,051,376 of record CM031567.1, read on the forward strand.
TGGGGTCGTGGGGGGAAGCCATTAATTTGAGAGCTCTGTTGGACTCAGGGGCTCAAAGCAGTTTGGTTACCACTCGAGTGGCACACCAGTTAGGTTTAGTCGTGGAAGACTCGCCTGTGCCACTTCTTGGAGTTGGTGGCATACAAGTGAAGTGTCTGACGGGCCAGACACTTGTCACCTTTCTTCGCTGAAGTCCTCCACAATGAGGATCACGACTTCGGCTATGGTAATGGATACCATTGCGGGTTGGCACCCCTCGACAGACATACCGCCGGGTGTGTTGTCTTTGGTTTCGGGTCTGGATTTGGCCGACCCCTTTGTCTTTCATCCCGGCCCAGTGGACTTGCTCCTGGGCTCGGACGTATTGGGTTGGATTTTGTTGGGTACACAGAAGGCTCTGGGTTCGTCTTCACTGATGGCAGTGTCTACGATTTTTGGTTTTGCCCTGATGGGCCCTGTGTTTGATAATGGCACCGCGGAGGAGCCACCGGTCGTCGCATCTGCGTCCTTGGCCAAGACCATGCAAAGGTTTTGGGAGGTGGAGGAGCCACCTATGAGTTCCAGGATGGATCCGGAACACGCTGAGTGCGAAGCCCTTTTTCGATCGACCACGGAGAGGTTGCCCTCCGGTCGGTTTGTAACTAGGTTACCTTTTGTTGCCTCTCGTCCTAGCCTCGGGCAAAGTAGGGCGCTTGCGGAGAAACGACTGCTGTCCATGGAGCGACGTATGCAGCGTGACCACGTACTTCGCGATAAATATATTGAATTTATGCGCGAGTACGAGGATTTGGGTCACATGTCTCCGGCTCGAGTTGATTGGAGCTCAACTGAGCATTATTTTTTGCCCCACCACGCGGTGGTGAAGGCCTCAACGGGCAAGTTGCGGACTGTCTTTGATGGGTCCGCACCCACTTCGAACGGAGTTTCGTTGAATCTATGTTTGCATTCAGGTCCCAAATTGCATAGGGACATAATTGACATCATCTTGAACTTTAGAAGACATCAAGTGGTTTTTGGCGCGGACATCCGGATGATGTTCCGCCAGACAGTCATACATCCTGAGGACAGGCGATTCCAGTTGATACTCTGGCGTGAGCGCCCTGAGGATCCTGTGACGGTGTATGAACTCAATACAAACACGTATGGTTTGAAATCTAGTCCCTATATCGCCATCAGATCATTGCTTGAATTGGCAGAGCGGGAACGGATCCGCTTTCCCCGTGGGGCTTCCGTGCTGTCACGTGACTTGTATGTCGATGACGTGTGCACCGGAGCCCAAAGTATTGAGGAGGCCCTCCTACTGCGGGATGAATTGATTGAAATATTGAAAACGGGTGGCTACGAGCTACGTAAGTGGTTGTCCAATGAGCCTAGAGTTCTAGTAGGGATCCCGGAGGATCACCAACAGAACCCTCACCTGTTTGAGGATGTAGATGATCCCAACAGGATAGCGGTGCTGGGCATGCAGTACCAGCCGCTAACCGATATTTTCACATTCCAAGTGGACTTGGAAGTACCAAAAGTCTGGACTAAGAGAACGGTGTTGTCCGTAATAGCTCGTATGTTTGATCCAAGCGGTTGGATCAGTCCAGTGATATTCTCTGCGAAGTGTCTTCTTCAGAGACTTTGGACTTTGGGCGTCTCGTGGGACGAGCCGCTGTTTGGCTCTCCATTGGATGATTGGCTCGAGTTGTTTTCATCGATTAAGGAAGTCAATCGGATTGCCTTGCCTCGTCGAATATTGCCACCCGGGAAATATCGAGCCAGCCTGCATGGCTTTTGTGACGCGTCGGAGCGAGGCTACGCCGCGTCAGTCTATATGCGGACAGTTGACGCCGATGGCCGGGTCAATGTCTCGCTTTTGTTAGGGAAGAGCAAGGTCGCCCCCATCAGGACTAGGCTGACTATTCCCAAGCTTGAGTTGAGTGGAGCTCACCTTCTCTCTAAATTGTTGCATCACGTTGCATGTGAGCTGGCGGCCACGGTCGAGATACGGGACATCTTCGCCTGGTCGGATAGCCAGGTCGCGCTTGCATGGTTGCGCGCGGCCCCACATACCTTGGAGGTTTTTGTGGGAAATCGGGTTTCCCAAATCCAGAATATCGGAATTGATATAACATGGAGACATGTGCCGGGAGAGCTTAACCCAGCGGACTGTGCTTCCCGAGGTTGTACGGCACCAGAATTGGTGTCACACCCGCTCTGGTGGGGTCCAGAGTGGCTGATGGGATCAGAAACTTCTTGGCCTGTCTGTCAGACAGATGTTACTTCTTTGAGTTTGACTGGGCTCCGTGTACATGCTGTGGTCGCTGAGACGACGTCGGAGCCGGATTGGCTACTTGCTCGGTATAGCAGCTTGGATAAGCTTCTGGGTGTTACCAGTTGGATTAAGCGTTTCATACATAATTGTAGAAACCCACAGGCAAAGCGGTTGGAGCCGATTGCAGGTGCAGAAGAGCG